>CM059046.1:39208337-39398337 GCA_030279155.1 Forsythia viridissima | reverse complement strand
CCCTAAACCCTAAACCCTAAACCCTAAACCCTAAACCCTAAACCCTAAACCCTAAACCCTAAACCCTAAACCCTAAACCCTAAACCCTAAACCCTAAACCCTAAACCCTAAACCCTAAACCCTAAACCCTAAACCCTAAACCCTAAACCCTAAACCCTAAACCCTAAACCCTAAACCCTAAACCCTAAACCCTAAACCCTAAACCCTAAACCCTAAACCCTAAACCCTAAACCCTAAACCCTAAACCCTAAACCCTAAACCCTAAACCCTAAACCCTAAACCCTAAACCCTAAACCCTAAACCCTAAACCCTAAACCCTAAACCCTAAACCCTAAACCCTAAACCCTAAACCCTAAACCCTAAACCCTAAACCCTAAACCCTAAACCCTAAACCCTAAACCCTAAACCCTAAACCCTAAACCCTAAACCCTAAACCCTAAACCCTAAACCCTAAACCCTAAACCCTAAACCCTAAACCCTAAACCCTAAACCCTAAACCCTAAACCCTAAACCCTAAACCCTAAACCCTAAACCCTAAACCCTAAACCCTAAACCCTAAACCCTAAACCCTAAACCCTAAACCCTAAACCCTAAACCCTAAACCCTAAACCCTAAACCCTAAACCCTAAACCCTAAACCCTAAACCCTAAACCCTAAACCCTAAACCCTAAACCCTAAACCCTAAACCCTAAACCCTAAACCCTAAACCCTAAACCCTAAACCCTAAACCCTAAACCCTAAACCCTAAACCCTAAACCCTAAACCCTAAACCCTAAACCCTAAACCCTAAACCCTAAACCCTAAACCCTAAACCCTAAACCCTAAACCCTAAACCCTAAACCCTAAACCCTAAACCCTAAACCCTAAACCCTAAACCCTAAACCCTAAACCCTAAACCCTAAACCCTAAACCCTAAACCCTAAACCCTAAACCCTAAACCCTAAACCCTAAACCCTAAACCCTAAACCCTAAACCCTAAACCCTAAACCCTAAACCCTAAACCCTAAACCCTAAACCCTAAACCCTAAACCCTAAACCCTAAACCCTAAACCCTAAACCCTAAACCCTAAACCCTAAACCCTAAACCCTAAACCCTAAACCCTAAACCCTAAACCCTAAACCCTAAACCCTAAACCCTAAACCCTAAACCCTAAACCCTAAACCCTAAACCCTAAACCCTAAACCCTAAACCCTAAACCCTAAACCCTAAACCCTAAACCCTAAACCCTAAACCCTAAACCCTAAACCCTAAACCCTAAACCCTAAACCCTAAACCCTAAACCCTAAACCCTAAACCCTAAACCCTAAACCCTAAACCCTAAACCCTAAACCCTAAACCCTAAACCCTAAACCCTAAACCCTAAACCCTAAACCCTAAACCCTAAACCCTAAACCCTAAACCCTAAACCCTAAACCCTAAACCCTAAACCCTAAACCCTAAACCCTAAACCCTAAACCCTAAACCCTAAACCCTAAACCCTAAACCCTAAACCCTAAACCCTAAACCCTAAACCCTAAACCCTAAACCCTAAACCCTAAACCCTAAACCCTAAACCCTAAACCCTAAACCCTAAACCCTAAACCCTAAACCCTAAACCCTAAACCCTAAACCCTAAACCCTAAACCCTAAACCCTAAACCCTAAACCCTAAACCCTAAACCCTAAACCCTAAACCCTAAACCCTAAACCCTAAACCCTAAACCCTAAACCCTAAACCCTAAACCCTAAACCCTAAACCCTAAACCCTAAACCCTAAACCCTAAACCCTAAACCCTAAACCCTAAACCCTAAACCCTAAACCCTAAACCCTAAACCCTAAACCCTAAACCCTAAACCCTAAACCCTAAACCCTAAACCCTAAACCCTAAACCCTAAACCCTAAACCCTAAACCCTAAACCCTAAACCCTAAACCCTAAACCCTAAACCCTAAACCCTAAACCCTAAACCCTAAACCCTAAACCCTAAACCCTAAACCCTAAACCCTAAACCCTAAACCCTAAACCCTAAACCCTAAACCCTAAACCCTAAACCCTAAACCCTAAACCCTAAACCCTAAACCCTAAACCCTAAACCCTAAACCCTAAACCCTAAACCCTAAACCCTAAACCCTAAACCCTAAACCCTAAACCCTAAACCCTAAACCCTAAACCCTAAACCCTAAACCCTAAACCCTAAACCCTAAACCCTAAACCCTAAACCCTAAACCCTAAACCCTAAACCCTAAACCCTAAACCCTAAACCCTAAACCCTAAACCCTAAACCCTAAACCCTAAACCCTAAACCCTAAACCCTAAACCCTAAACCCTAAACCCTAAACCCTAAACCCTAAACCCTAAACCCTAAACCCTAAACCCTAAACCCTAAACCCTAAACCCTAAACCCTAAACCCTAAACCCTAAACCCTAAACCCTAAACCCTAAACCCTAAACCCTAAACCCTAAACCCTAAACCCTAAACCCTAAACCCTAAACCCTAAACCCTAAACCCTAAACCCTAAACCCTAAACCCTAAACCCTAAACCCTAAACCCTAAACCCTAAACCCTAAACCCTAAACCCTAAACCCTAAACCCTAAACCCTAAACCCTAAACCCTAAACCCTAAACCCTAAACCCTAAACCCTAAACCCTAAACCCTAAACCCTAAACCCTAAACCCTAAACCCTAAACCCTAAACCCTAAACCCTAAACCCTAAACCCTAAACCCTAAACCCTAAACCCTAAACCCTAAACCCTAAACCCTAAACCCTAAACCCTAAACCCTAAACCCTAAACCCTAAACCCTAAACCCTAAACCCTAAACCCTAAACCCTAAACCCTAAACCCTAAACCCTAAACCCTAAACCCTAAACCCTAAACCCTAAACCCTAAACCCTAAACCCTAAACCCTAAACCCTAAACCCTAAACCCTAAACCCTAAACCCTAAACCCTAAACCCTAAACCCTAAACCCTAAACCCTAAACCCTAAACCCTAAACCCTAAACCCTAAACCCTAAACCCTAAACCCTAAACCCTAAACCCTAAACCCTAAACCCTAAACCCTAAACCCTAAACCCTAAACCCTAAACCCTAAACCCTAAACCCTAAACCCTAAACCCTAAACCCTAAACCCTAAACCCTAAACCCTAAACCCTAAACCCTAAACCCTAAACCCTAAACCCTAAACCCTAAACCCTAAACCCTAAACCCTAAACCCTAAACCCTAAACCCTAAACCCTAAACCCTAAACCCTAAACCCTAAACCCTAAACCCTAAACCCTAAACCCTAAACCCTAAACCCTAAACCCTAAACCCTAAACCCTAAACCCTAAACCCTAAACCCTAAACCCCAAAACCCCAAAACCCCAAAACCCCAAACCCAAAACCCCAAACCCCAAACCCCAAACCCCAAACCCCAAACCCCAAACCCCAAACCCCAAACCCAAACCCCAAACCCCAAACCCCTAACCCCTAACCCTCAACCCTCAACCCTCAACCCTCAACCCTCAACCCCAAACCCCAAACCCCCAAACCCCAAACCCCAAACCCCCAAACCCCAAACCCCCAAACCCCAAACCCCCAAACCCTAAACCCCCAAACCCTAACAAAACCCTAACAAAACCCTAACAAAACCCCAAACCCCAAAACCCCAAACCCCAAACCCCAAAACCCCAAACCCTAAACCCTAAAAAACCCCAAACCCCAAACCCTAACAAAACCCTAACAAAACCCTAAAAAACCCTAAACCCCAAACCCCAAAAACCCCAAAACCCAAACCCCAAAACCCAAAACCCCAAACCCTAAACCCCAAAACCCCAAACCCCAAAACCCCAAACCCCAAACCCCAACCCCAAAACCCCAAACCCCTAAAACCCCAAAAACCCCAAACCCCAAACCCCAAAACCCCAAAACCCCAAACCCCAAACCCCAAACCCTAACCCCAAACCCCAAACCCCTAAACCCTAAAAAAACTCTAAACCCTAAATACCGTTGGGAAGTTCTATCGATATACTTTCATGGAAAAAAATTTCCAGTGCATGACCCTTGTTTAAAGTTATAAAGATTTCAGCAAAACAACGCTCAAATCGTGTGGTAAATATTCGTGAAATCACTAATTTTTCGAATTTTTAATATTTTGATGAATCAAATACCATTTGAAAGCTAGATTAGTTTACTTTCATAAAAAAATTGATTTTCCAATCCCGACCCTTGGTTAGAGTTAAAAGGATTTTACCAAAGCAATGCATAAATCATATGGTAAACCTTCACAGTCACTGATTTTTTGAGATTTCTAGACTTGATAATCAAATACAATACAGTTGGAAAGCTCTTCCAGTTTACTTTCATGGAGAAAAAATAATTTTCTAATCCATGACCCTTGTTTAGAGTTACAAGGATTTTACGAAAACAAAGTACAAATAGTATGGTAAAAACCTTCGCAAATCATTGATTTTTTGAAATTTCTAGATTTTAATCATTCAAATACCATTGGAAAGCTCACTCAGTTTACATTCATTTAGAAAAAATGATTTTTCAACCCGTGACCCTTGTTTAGAATTATAAAGATTTTACCAAAACAACGCACAAATCGTATGGTAAAACCTTTGCAAATCGCTGGCTTTTTGTAATATCTAAATTTTGATTAATCAAATACCATTGGCAAGCCCACTCACTCTATTAGTTTGCTTTCATGGAGAAAAATGATTTTCTAATCCACGACCCTTGTTTTGAGTTATAAAAATTTTAGCAAAAGAACGCACAAATCGTAAGGTAAAACCTTTGCAAATCACTAATTTTATGAAATTTCTAGATTTTAATGAATTAAATACTGTTGAAAAACTCTATGAGTTTACTTTCATGGAGAACAAACAAATTTCCTATCCATGATCCTTGTTTAAAGTTATAAAGATTTTACTGAAACAACGTACAAATAGTAAGGTAAAACCTTCAAAAATCACTGATTTTTCAAAATTTCTAGATTTAGATTAATCAAATACCGTTGGAAAGCTCTATCGGTTGACTTTCATGGAGAAAAAATAATTTTCCAATCTATGACCCTTGTTTAAAGTTATAAAGATTTTAGAAAAATAACGCACAAATAGTATGGTAAAACCTTGACAAATCATTGATTTTTTAAAATTTCTATATTTTGATGAATCAAATATTATTG
The DNA here is from genome assembly GCA_030279155.1 of Forsythia viridissima. Lineage (NCBI taxonomy): Eukaryota > Viridiplantae > Streptophyta > Magnoliopsida > Lamiales > Oleaceae > Forsythia > Forsythia viridissima. Next base: position 39,393,189 of record CM059046.1, on the reverse strand, counting down.
GTAAGTTTAATCAGTTTACTTTCAAAGAGAAAAATAATTTTCCAATCCAAGACCCTTGTTTATAGTTTATAAGGATGTTACCAATATAAAGCACAAACTGTATGGTAAAACCTTAAAAAATAACTATATTCTGAAATTTTCAGATCTTAATGAACCATATACAGTTTCAAAACTCTATCAGTTTATTTTCATATTTAAAAAAAGGATTTTCTAATCCATGACCCTTGTTTAGAGTTATAAAAAATTTACAAAAAGATCAAACAATTGTATGGAAAAACCTTTGCAAATTACTTATATTTTGAAATTTCTATAATTTGATGAATCAAATACCGTTTGAAAGCTTGATCAGTTTACTTTCCGAAAGAAATAAAAAAATTTCCAATCCTCACCCTTGTTTACAGTTATAAGGATTTTACCAAAATAATGCACAAATTGTATGGTAAAACCTTCGCAAATCAATTATTTTTTGTAATTTCTAGATTTTGATGAATCAAATACCATTGGAAAGCTCTATCCGCGTAGTAACATAGAGAGAAAACAAATTTTCTATCCATGACCCTTGTTTAGAGTGGAATAAGGATGTTACAAATATAACGCACATATAGTATGGTAAAACATTCTGAAATTTTCAAATCTTGATGAATCATAAACCATTTGAAAGCTCTACTTGTTTACTTTTATATGAAAAATATTTTCAATCCATGACCCTTGTTTAGAGTTAAATAGATTTTACCAAAACAACGCACAAATCATATGGTAATAATACCTTCGCAAATTACTAATTTTTTGAAATTTCTAGATTTCGATGAATCAAATACAGTTGGATAGCTATATGAGTTTACTTTCATGAAGAGAAAATAATTTTCCAATCAATTACCATTTTTTAAAGTTATAAAGTTTTTAGCAAAACAACGCACAAATCATATGGTAAATCCTTCGCAAATCACTGATTTTTTGAAAATTCAAGATTTTTATGAATCAAATACCGTTGGAAATCTCTATTAGTTTGCTTTCATTTAAAAAAAATCCAATCCACGATCGTTGTTTAAAGTTATAAAGATTTTAGCAAAACGATGCACAAATCATAAGGTCAACTTTTGCAAATCGCTGATTTTTTGAAATTACTAGATTTTGATTAATCAAATACCGTTTGAAAGCTCTATCAGTTTACTTTCATAGAGAAAAACAATTGTTCAATCCATGACCCTTGTTTAGAGCTATAAATATTTTAACAAAACAACGCACAAATCGTATGGTAAATCATTCATAAATCTTTGATTTATTAAAATTTCTAGATTTTGATGAATCAAATACTGCTTGAAAGCTCAATCAGTTTACTTTCATAGAAAAAAAAAATTCCAAATAATGACCCTTGTTTAGAGTTATATGAATTTTTCCAAAACAATACACCAATCGCATGGTAAAACCTTCACAAATCACAGATTTTTTGGAATTTCTAGATTCATATAAATCGAATACCGATGGAAAGCTCTACTAGTTTAATTTCATATAGAAAAAACTATATTCCAATCTATGACCCTTTTTTTGGATTTATAAGGAATCTTTCCAAAACAACGCACAAACCGTGTGATAAAACCTTCGTAAATCATTGATTTTTTGGAATTTCTAGATTTTTATGAATCAAATACCGTTAGAAGGCTCCATCTGTTTATGTCCATAGAAAAAAATGATTTTCCAATACATGATCTTTGTTCAGAGTTACAAAGATTTTACCAAAACAACGCAAAAATCGTATGGTAAAACATACGATTTTTGAAATTTTCAAATTTCGATGAATCATGTACCGTTGGAAAGATCTATCAGTATACTTTCATATAAAAAATAATTTTTCAATCCATTATCCTTGTTTAGGGTTAAAAGGATTTTATCAAAACAACGCAAAAATCGTATGGTAAAACATTTGCAAATTACTGATTTACTAAAATTTTCAGATTTTGATGAATCATAAACCTTTGGAAAGCTCTATAAGTTTAATTTCATATAGAAGAAATGATTTTACAATCCATGACCACTGTTCACAGTTATAAAGATTTTACCAAAGCAACGCACAAATCTTATTAGGGCTGGGCAAAACCCGACCCAAACCGGTCAAACCGCCCGACCCGACCCGATCCAACCCGACCGGTTTGGGTCGGTTTTTCAACATATTTGGGTTGGGTTCAGTTTGATGAGAAAACTTTCTGGTCGGGTTACGGGTTGGGTCTTATAACCCGACCCAACCCAACCCAACCCGATCCGACCCGACCCAATTGATAATAAAAAAAAAAAGGAAAGTAAAACCGTGAAAAAGCCTACTGCATACAAAGCCAAAAGCCCAAAACCTAGAATCCAAAAGTAAGGAGCCCTAAATCAAATCCAAAAATAACATTCACATATCACTCTCTCTCATCCTACTCGCTCTCCTCCATTCTTTCTGTGATATCGCCGCCGGTGCCCATCGCCTATCTCACAACCTCTCTCGCTGCTGGTCACCATTCCAACCAGCCACCAGTAATTCAAGTTAGTTCCGCCTCACCTCACATGCTTCTAGTTCTGCCGCCAGTGCCTGTCGTCGAATTTTGCTTGGAAAATGTAAAACTTCTCGGTTTCTAAGTTCTCGACTACTAATCTCAAGATAAGTTTGTTTATATTTTTTTGTGCCCACTGATTTTGCAATAATTTGCACAGGCTCAAAATTTTCTATTTGAAGTAAGAAAGCTAATTTGTAAGAGAAGAAATGGCCCAAAAAAAAAGAATGATTAAGATTTAATTGAGTTTGCATTGATGTCAATTGTATCTTGAATTGATTATCAGCAGTCGAATTCTGTACTTCTATTTTTCTATCTTGTAATGTTCCTAATTTTCCATTTAAACAAAGAATTTTTTCTAATACATTATAATTGGGTCAAACATTTTTTGGGCCTTGGTACCAAGCGCCAACCCGACCCAAACCGACCCAACCCATGTCGGTTTGGGTTGGGTCGATTTCCAACTCACTGCGGGTTGGGTTGGGTTCAATTTTTTTCAAACCGCAATTATCGGGTTGGGTTTGGGTTTGGGTTTGGGTTTGGGTTTGGCCAAAAACCGACCCAACCCAACCCACGCCCACCCCTAAATCTTATGGTAAAACCTTCGTAAATCATTGATTTTTTGAAATTTCTAGATTTTGATGAATCAATTACCGTTGGAAAAGCTCTATATGTTTACTTTAATAGAGAAAAAATGATTTTTCAATCCATGACCATTGTTTAGAGTTGTATCGGGATGTTACCAATATAACGAACAATCATATGGTATAACCTTCAAAAAAAAACAAGGTTTTGAAATTTTCAGATTTTGATGAATCAAATACCATTTGAATGCTCTATCAGTTTACTTTAATATGGAAAAAATGATTTTCCAATCCACGGCCCTTGTTTAAATTTATAAAAATTTTACTAAAATAACGAACAAATCGTATGATAAAACATTCGCAAAACACTTATTTTTTAAAATTTATAGATTTTGATGAATCAAAGCTAGATTAGTTTACTTTCATAAACAAAAAATGATTTTTCAATCCTGACCCTTGTTTAGAGTTATAAGGATTTTACCAAAACAATGCACAAATCGTATGGTAAACTTTCGCAAATCACTGATTTTTTGAAATTTCTAGAGTTACAAAGATTTTACCAAAACAAAGTGCAAATAGTATGGTAAAACCATCGCAAAAGATTGTCGTGTTAAACTAACGAGATGACTTCAAACAGCTAAAATTCATCTTCTTGACCAGCTCGTCGATACAATTTTGAAAATATATTATAATACAAATTCTGAGCACGTATGTAAAATCTCTGTCCGTTTCTTTGAAGAACGACGATCACGATCCATCTCGTCAAGCTAAGCCAAAGCTAGATCCTCTACGCCATCAAATAAAAAATAAAAAACAAAAAAAAACTATGATATTTTGATCCACAAACTATTTAAGGGCTCTATAACAGCGGACAGGTTCATCAACATTGAAAATTTCGAAGTTGTCTTTGGCCAAACAATTAGAAACCTCTTTCTCAGCTTAAAGAAGTACAATAAGTAATTATCCAAACATTTAGAACCCTCTTTCTCGGCTTAAAGAAGTGCAATAAGTAATTATCAAAATATTTGGATACAAACAACCAATATTATCGCTCAAATTAGCATAAAGAGTGAAATATCTCTGGATAATTTGTTAGAAGAATTCCAAATATGCTAGTAATCACTATAATCTAATGTATTAAAAATAATCTTTTTATCTCCATTTCAGTTTTGGCAACCATTGTTTGAATTTTAAAGCGGTAATAAACAAAGTTACAATTTTTTCCATTCATTTTTTTTTTGTGTGTGTTGAAACTCATTTCTCATTCCTTCCATCTACATAATACAAAAAAAAAAATAGATCATCTTTTCACCTTCATATTTAATTTAATAGATTAAATGTTTAAAAAAATTGATTGTACATTTAGTAAATTGTTGAAAATTTAATATACAATAGTGATGAACAATAAAAGAGTAATAAATAAAATATTAAAAAATATTTACACATTAATGAATACTAAGGGTGGATATGAAATTTTAAAAAAATTTGTAAGGGTAGAATAGCCCAAAAATGTTTCTCCTTTTAAGGGTCTTTTAGATGTAGTACTAGTTAGAAACACGTGCAATGCACGTGATTTCACAATAATTTTGCTAATTTTTAATATTTTCAAAAAAATTATTTTTAAATTGTTAAAAAGTTAAAATGTTAAAGTAGCAATTACAATAAGATAAAAAAAAAATACGGTTCTTGATAATATGTTGTGTTGTATTGTTTGATATTATAATGAATAATTTTGATATTTTATTTACATGCATAGAAGTATAATTACAATTATAGATTAGTTTTATATTGTGGTAATACCAACACTAACTTGAACTCAGTGAATACATTTTGGTGATTTGAACTTTGGTGATTGACGAACTATTGATATTTATTTCTATAGAATTGATGCTATAAAGAATAAGAATTTGAAAAGTTTTAATAATGGTCATATCCCTAGATTTTCAATTCAATATTTGTTTCATTAGAAGTTGAATGAAGTCTCAGAAATAGCAAACTAACGATTTTTTAATTAATAAAAAGATAGGCGACTAAAAAAATTAGAAAGAAGGAAATGAATTACATTATCATGCATAACTAAAGATCAATTATTTTGCATATTCTCCTTTGGTTGTATTCGTTGTTAACATTAATGTATTATCTTAAGAACTTGAGCACATAAAACACTTGGTAAACATAAAATACTCAATATTTCACTCGTGTTTTGAAATTGCAATCAAGTGTTTTCTTGAACCCTACTAAATCTATAGCAACAATGCTTATACAACGTTTTTCATATAATGTATTTTTCCCTATTTAACGAACTTTGTGCAATCTACATCAATAGATAAAAGTCCAATAAATCCACATTCTCAATTCTCTATGAACACAGTCCATGTTGATAGATACACATTATGTTTATAGGAAATGAAAATGTATGAAGATCATTTACTATTTATATAAAGGATACTTACTAATATTTTTAGGAACTAATAGAAAAATAATGACTCACTTTTGTCTACTTCATGTCTCAAAAAATGAATTTGTAACTTAAATGCCTTTCTATGATAGCCAACCTGAGAATCAAGCACTTGTTATACGTATGCGTGTTACAATTTACATCCATGAGGACTAAACAAGATAATAAAACGTAGTGACATTTAAAAGAAAATAATAGAATTGGTAAATGTAATGAGAAGGAAATAAAACGTGTCTTATATAGAAGACGTCAAATGAGTGGAAAAAGTCAGAAATTTCCTTAGTTTAAAATGTAGGCAATTAAATAATTATGAAAAAAATATAAACTGGGTTATTTATTAATGTCAAACATATTACTTTCACGTTAATTATGTTGGTCAATTTTTAAACTGATAGAATTATTTTCCTTTTTCTCCATCGAAATTCTGTTTTGTTTACATTAAAACTGATTCTTTTATGTTCTTTTTTTCCCATTGTACACATTCTTCTACCGGTTTCAAACTAATGCCAAGGAGTAATGACCACTTCCAATTTCAGTTGGCTTAGACTATATGGGTATTTTTGCTACACTAAGCTTAACTGAGCAATAGACAAAAGTTTAAGATGTCATTGTTTCTTAATCCTATTCAATTATCTCTATTATTGAACATGCCATCCATCCCTCAAAAATTCATACAAAGTTCTATACAATTCATACCACATTTCATAGTGAGCAACCAAATCATGTTGAACGGAAAAACTTTTTATATTTCTTCATTACATTTCATAGTAAAAAGATCGAACCATATCGAATGAATTATCACTTCTTTCTTTTTTCTTTCTTTCGTAAAAATTTGAAAAAAAAAATGAGTTTTGTGTGTAAAATGTTGTGAAAAGAAAAAGACAAAATGAAAGAATTTTGAGAGAAACTTAATAATTCTAACTTGTAAAATTTACATATAAAATCTAAAAAGTTGATGCCAAAGTAAAGGGAAGGAGTCGACCATCACAAAGCTTTTCTAGAGAAAAAAAATGATAAATTTTGAGGTCAATACTGACAAATGAAAGGTCCTTTAACTCTCTAATTCATAAATCCCATTTTTATGATCCTAAATACATATTTAAGAATTATATAATCATCATATGACCCTTTATATTCTGTAGTACAAAAAAATGAAGATAAGTTGTCCAAAGTCCCCCAAACAACCCTTATTTTGTTCAATAATGGTGGGACATGAAAGGTTTTTAGATTTTTTAATTTATTATGGGACGGTAAAATAGTCTAAAGATGTAATATATGAGGGTAAAATAGTCCAAAATTATTTCTCCCTTTTAGGGCCTTTTAAGCAATGTCGAATGATATTTGCTTCTAAATTATTTGTCAAACTTAGAGATTAATAATGGTGGAAGGGGAAAGGTTTTTGGATTTTTTAATTTAATATGAGAGAGTAAAATAGTCCAAAGATGTAATATGAGATGGTAAAATAGTTCAAAATTGTTTCTTCCATGGCCTTTTAAAAATAGTATAGAAGATAATATGGGATGGTCAAATAGTCCAAAATTTTTCTTCCTTTTATGGCCCATCCCACCATTATTAAATTTCATTTTCATGATCTTAAATACATATTTAGGAATTACATAATCATCATATGACCTTTTGTATTCTACAGTAAAAAAAAATTGAAGATAAGTTGCCTAAAGGCCCCAAACAACCTCTTATTTTGTTCAATAATGGTGGGAGATGAAAGATTTTAGATTTTTAATTTAATATGGGAGGGTAAAATAGTTCAAAGATATAATATGGGAGGGTAAAATAGTCTAAAATTGTTTCTTATGTGTAATATGTTGTGAAAAGAAAAAGACGAAATGAGAGAACTTTGAGAGAAACTTTCTAATTCTAACTTGTAAAATTTACATATAAAATCTAAAATGTTGACGCCAGAGTAAAGAAAATGAGTCAACCATCACAAAGTTTTTCTAGAGAAAAAAATGATAAATTTTGATGTCAATATTGACAAATGAAAGGTATTTTAACTCTCCAATTCATAAATCTCATTTTTATAATTCTAAATACATATTTAAGAATTATATAATCATCATATGTGTAACAACATTTAATTTTCAAGTAAATAAAATTTCTTACTTTCGGCGTCGCTTCGTACCTCATGATTCATTTTAAAAATTTGGTTATGTTAAAATTTTGCACATGTTCATTCCAAATTTTTAGTCGACGACTATGGAATTAATTTGAAAACAAATCTTATTCTAATTTCATTTGGTAAGTTTTTAATTTCAAGTTGAACGAGAAATAATTTATAGCTAGCCTAAATTTTTTAAAATTTGTTCTCCGATTCTATCTAAAATTCTCGACCATTTACCTTCGATTTCTTAGCCAAAATCGATTTACTTTTCGACTCCAAAAGTTAACCAAAAAAAAAACTAGCCAAACAATCCATTAACCCTTTCCAATTATCACCAACCAAACAGCCCCTCCATGATCTAAAGAAACTGCCCACTATCGGCCATTTCCAACAGAAACTGCCTTCCACAATCTGAAAGAAAACATCCCCCACTAGCAGCCCATGTTTAGCCACAAGTCCCCACAAATTAACCTCACATTTCAACCATTTCTTTTCCCTAAAAGGTCCCAGATTTCGGTCCTTGTTGTGTGAGTTTATCCTCCAGTTTTGAGCCAAAAGCAGCAACCCCCATGATCTAAAAACCGCCCATGATGCTACCAACTTCCCACCTTCTTCTCCCATTTTTCCCTCACTTTTAGCCCACAAACAAACTGGTTTTCTCACCCCAAATTCGTCCATACAGCAGCCCAGAAACAATCCCTAAGTTAAGCAAAAACTCCATTTTTCCCTCATCATTTTCGGCCCCAACATTTCCAGTTTGTACTCCAAATTTCAGCAGCAAGAATCCTTTCTTCTTCTCTTCAATTTTGTTTAGCAAGAAACCCTGGAACCTCAGTCTAAATCACCAAAAATACTCCCGTATTTATCCATCTTTTCCTCCAGATTTTTTTCCAACAAACAACCTCATTTTTCTGCATTTTTTAGTCCCAAATTTCCAGCCTATCTCTCTCACTTTCGGTTCAATTTTTGACCAGTAGTGAAGGTTGTTAACCTTGCTTTTTAATTTACAAAAGTTCAATATATATATATATATAGTGTACAGGTTTGGATTTTTGGGAAGCAGGAGAAATAATTTTTCTTCATCAAAGCTTCAACTGAAAGCTTGTTTTCGAGGTAGTTTTACTTACTACTTTTACAGCGATTTTTAAATGACGTTTAGAAAATTATGATGTGATATAAATGCCATGAAAATCTAATTACGAAGGAACTTTATTATAGTGATTCAAGGTAATCACTTTAACATGTTAGTGATTGAATATAATCACGCATGACGTTATGTGGTGTCGGCTACCAATTTTTGTGTTCTTATGCACGTTTAAAAATTATGACATGTCGTATTTATGTTTACGTATAATTTTCTCACAAGTTGTATGTACTGCAACTGAGTGTTTCTTATGAAATACTCACCCCCAAAATGAACAAATTTTCAGATAGAATTGATTGGCGTTGATGCGATGACGGTAGGCTAGCGAGCTTGTTATGAAATTTCCTTTCTAGTTTAAGTTTTGACGTCAAGATGATCGATTCAATTATGATGAAAACAATATATTTTTAAGTCTTTGATTTTGTATTTAATTATTTAATTTTTCTGGAAAATGAGATGTCGGTTCGTTTGCTGTTAAAAGTTTCAAGTTAGAAGTGCTAGTTTTATTTTTTTGAAATTTCTAGCTTATTATCCCTACTTTGAAAAATCATAACTTATGCTACGGTTGGATTTTTAGAGTGAAATCAGTAGCTATGGAAATCCATATATGTGTTCTAATAACATTAGTTGGAATCACTCAAAAATTCCATTGTATGAATTTATTATGAATATTTTAGCGGGCTACCTTAAGGCACTCGGGACAGTTTTTCAAGTAACTTTGGCTATCATTTTCACCTACCAAATGATGTATTTAAGGTTTGAAATTTTACCACATTGTAGTATATTGTCCCTAGTATCTACAGTTCAAATTTTGGAATCTTTTTAATTCGTTTCAACGGTCAAATAATTTGTGGCAACATATATCACAGTATAGGCAAAACCATAGAAACTTAAAGAAAAATCCTTTTTTCCTTGCGCGCTTTTTATCTTCCACAATAGTTATATTTTTAAAACCATTCAATGGCACAGAAAATATTATTTGGAGTCATCCAAAATGTATTTTAGAGATTATTTTAGTAATCCTCTGGGTTGAAAAAATTCGGGGTGTTACAATTTGGTATTAGAAAGCGGTTTTACTTTTCTATAGACTCGCGTCAATTTTAAATTTTTATTTTATTTTATATGTTCTTTATTTTATTATGTCGAGTTAAATATTTAAAAGTTAAGATTTTTGAATTTAAGTGTTGCTACTCACCATCGCTGCGCTACGCCAACTTTGACGTAAAGAAAAGTTTGAAGAATTCTTATATACATATTTTTATATCCGCTTCAATTATGATGAAATGTTATGTTTAGAAAAGATGAAATAGAAAATGAGTTGTGGATATTTATTCTTGCGCACTAAGTAATTTGGGAACTTGAACAAATTTCACTAAATTTTTTTTTTTAAGATGTTAGTTACCCACCTAATCGGACTTTACATAATTGGTATCCCAAACATGGTACAAACTAAGAGAACCTGCAAGAAAGACGTGCACGTTTAGGCCAATAGACAATGATGAAATTCTTAGAAGATATGAGCAATATCGGTAGAACCCGAGACACAACATGGTCAACACATCTGGAAGATGATGTTTATGTAGATTGAAGTAAGACGACATGGTTTTCAATGTTAGTGGTCGATGGGCTACGAGCCATCTCATTGACATATTGCTAGAAATATATAGTTGAGATAATGTATGATATGTTGTGGGGAGTCGACTGCACCTACCCTATTACCAAAGATTGATTATAAAGCATTATGCGCAAAGTTGACAGCACTATAGGAAGAGGCTCGGGATGACGTAGTTGAGTTTTTAGAGGCCGAAAGATTGCCATCAAAGATGAGAATCTGCAAAGATGCACCATCGCCTATCTCAGACATTGATGAGTAAAGATAAGATAATTCTAGTAAGATTTCCGTTTCAAATGAATTTTATATAGTAGTAGTTGGGAGTATGATTTTTCTCTCCAGTTGTTAAAGCGCCAAACACTATATCTTTATCTTTATTTCTCTTGAAGGATCAAGTGAATGATAAAAGATACTATCTTTTTCCATCTTTGTGAGTTCTCCTTCATTATTATTTTTGCCAAGTATGATTGTTGTGTATTTGACGGATTATAATAGTGTACTTGAGGTTAGTATATCATTAGTAGGACCTATAGACATATATAAAATATCAAAGGCACTACAGAAAAATTTTGATGGTTTGATCTTAGAAGCAGATTGATTGTGGTAGAATGAAATATTTTGATGTAATTTTGGGTATATTTTTGCTAAGAAATAACATTGCCGCAAATGTGTGTTTTGGAGAAAGATGTTGTGTTTTGGCAACCAGGAGGTGACGAGTTTAGATATTAAAGTCGAGCGTTAAGGCATTCTATCAAGGATATCTTGTCTGTCTCATCGACACCTCATCGAAAGAGACGATACTAGATAATGTGCCAGTAGAAGCAAGAGTGAGATTTACACCGACCACAAGAGTCTCAGGTACTTATTCCTTCAAAAGGAGTTAAAAATAAGACAACGGTGGAGGTTATAGTTGGTAAAGGACTATGACTACACTATCATGTACCATCCTGGTATGGCTAATGTAGTCGTGGGTGCTCTAAGCAGGAAGAACATGGGTAAATTTTTAGTGTTGTAAACAAAGCAAGAGAAATTAATCAATGATTTTGAGAGTATGAAAATTGAAGTATTAATTCCACCGGTGTGAACATCGGTAGTGATAGCAAGTTTGATAGTAATGTCGGCACTCGGAGATAGAATTGTGATAGCTCAAAAGGATGATCCTTTCATAATAAATATCAGGACTGAAGTAGGAACTGAAAGGAGCAAAGAATTGGAAATAGCAAAGGACAGAGCTTTGATGTTCAAAGGTCGAATTTGTGTGCCTAAGGATGAAGGTCTGAGAAATGAGATTTTATCTGAAACTCATTTCGCTCCTTACTTAATTTATTTTGGTGGAGAAACATGAAAGGAGTTGTAGCTCGTTTCGTGTCAAAATGTTTGGTGTGTCAACAAGTGAAGGCGGAGTATCAAAGGCCGTCAGGGCCATTAAATCCAATGGATATACTGGAGTGGAAATGGAGAAAAAATTGCGATGGATTTTGTTGTCGGTTTTTCTAGATCAGCGAGAGGTCATGATGCCATCTGGGTTGTGGTAAACAGTCTGACAAAATCTGCACATTTTCTTTCCATTCGAATAAATTTCAGTCTGGAACAATTAGCACATTTGTATGTTAAAGAAATTGTTAGACTTCATGAGATACCATCATTTATCGTATCAGATAGAAATCTGAGGTTTAGCTCAAATTTTTAGAAAAGCCTGGGTACTAAATTGAAATTTAGCACGACTTATCACCCTCAGACTGATGGACAAATAGAACGCACTATTCAAATCCTTGAGGATATGTTGAGAGCATGCATCTTGGATTTGGGTGATAAATGGGAAGGTCACCTACCATTGGTGGAATTCTCTTACAATAATAGCTTCCAAACTACTATCGGCATGGCACCATATGAGGTAATGTATGGTAGCCGATGTCGTTCGCCAATTTATTAGGATGAAGTCGGCGAAAGAAGAATTTTAGGATCAGAGTTGGTTGAGAAATCAGTTGAGGCAATAGACAAGATCAGGACCAAAATTAAGACAGCGCAGGACTGTCAGATGAGTTATGCCGATCAAAGAAGATGTGAATTAGAATTCAAGGTCGGCGAAAAAGTTTTTCTAAATGTGGCTCCTATGAAATAGATACTACGTTTTGGTAAGAAAGGGAAACTAAGACCGCGTTTCATCGGCCCATTTGAAATTCTTGAGAGGATGTATTTGGATTTAAGGAATGATATGACTTACGAGAAAGCGCCTGCGATGATCCTTGAAAGAAAAGTCCATGTTTTGAGAAATCGAGCAATCCCATTAGTTAAAGTTCAGTGGGGTAGACATGAGGAAGATGGGGTCACTTGGAAAAGAGAAGAAGATATTTTAGATAATTACTCGAACCTGGTAAATCATGTAAGTTAAATTTCAAGGACGAAAATTTTTTTAAGTGGGGAGGGTTGTAACAACCGAAAATTTTTCGCATTTTAATTTCAAGTAAATAAAATTTCTTACTTTCGGCATCGCTCCGTACCTCATGATTCATTTTAAAATTTTGGTCATGTTAAAATTTTGCGCATGATCGTTTCAAATTTTTAGTCGACGACTATGGAATTAATTTATAAACAAATCTTATTCTATTGGTAAGTTTTTAATTTCAAGTTCAACGAGAAATAATTTATAGCTAGCCTAAATTTTTTTAAACTTGTTTACCGGTTCTATCTAAAAATCTCGGCCATTTACCTTCGATTTCTTAGCCAAAATCAATTTACTTTTCGACTCTAAAATTTAACAAAAAAAACTAGCCAAACAACCCCTTACCCCTTACCAATTAGCACCAACCAAACAGTCCCTCCATGATCTAAAGAAACTGCCCACTATCAGCCATTTCCATCAGAAATTGCCTTCCACAATCTGAAAGAAAACGTTCCCCACCAGCAGCCCATGTTTAGCCACAATTCTCCACAAATTAACCTCGCATTTCAACCATTTCTTTTCCCAAAAATGTCCCAGATTTCAGTCTCTGTTGTGTGAGTTTATCCTCCAGTTTTGAGCCAAAAGCAGCAGCTTCCATGATCTAAAAACAGCCCATGATGCTACCAACTTCCCACCTTCTTTCCCCATTTTTCCCTCACTTTCAGCCTACAAACAAACTGGTTTTCTCACCCTAAATTTGTCCATAAAGCAGCCCAGAAACCAATCCCTAAGTTAAGCAAAAACTCCCTTTTTCCCTCATCATTTTCGGCTCTAGCATTTCTAGTTTGTACTCCAAATTTCAGCAAGAAGAATCCTTTCTCCTTCTCTTCAATTTTGTTCAGCAAGAAGCCCTGAAACCCCAGTCTAAATCACCAAAAATACTCTAGCATTTATCCACCTTTTCCTCCAGATTTTCGTCCAATAAACGCCTCATTACTTACTACTTTTACTGCGATTTTTATATGACGTCTAGAAAATTATGATGTGATATAAATGCCATGCATACCTAATTACGATAGAACTTTATGATAGTGATTGAAAGTAATCACTTTAACATGTTAGTGATTGAAGGTAATCACGTATGACGTTATGTGGTGCCAGCTATCAATTTTTGTGTTCCTATGCACGTTTAAAAATTATGGCATGTTGTATTTATGTTTACGTATAATTTTCCCACATGTTGTAAGTACTGCTACTGAGTGTTTCTTATGAAATACTCAACTCCAAAATGAACAAATTTTTAGATTGAATTGATTGGCATTGATGCGATGGCGGTAAGCTAGCGAGCTTGTTATGGAATTCCCTTTCTAGTTTCAGTTTTGACGTCGAGATGATCGAGTCAATTATAATGTAAACAATATATTTTTAAGTCTTTGATTTAGTATTTAATTATTTAATTTTTCTAAATGAGATGTCGGTTCGTTTGCCATTAAAAGTTTCAAGTTAGAAGTGCCTAGTTTCATTTTTTTGAAATTTCCAACTTATTGTCCTTACTTTGAAAAATCATAACTTATGCTACGGTTAGATTTTTAGAGTGAAATCAGTAGCTATGGAAATCCATATATGTGGTCTAATAACAATAGTTGGAATCACTCAAAAATTTTATTGTATGAATTTATTATTAATGTTTTTGCGCGCTGCCTTAAGATACTGGGACAGTTTTTCAAGTAACTTCGGCTATGATTTTCACCTACCAAACAACATAATTAAGGTTTGAAATTTTACCACATTGTAGTATGTTGTCCCTAATATCTATAGTTCAAATTTTGGAATTTTTGTATTTCGTTTCAATGGTCAAATAATTTGTGGCGACACCTATCACAGTATATGCAAAACCATAGAACTTAAAGAAAAATTATTTTTCCCTTGCGCGCTTGTTATCTTCCGCAAAATTTATATTTTTAAAACCATTCAATGACACGGGAAATATTATTTGGAGTCGTCCAAAATATATTTAAGAGATTATTTTAGTAACCCTCTGTGTTGAGAAAATTCGAGGCGTTACAATATGACCCTTTATATTCTGTATTAAAAAAAATGAAAATAAGTTGCCCAAAGGCCCCAAACAACCCTTATTTTGTTCAATAATAGTGGAGGATGAAAGGTTTTTAGATTTTTTTAATTTAATATAGGAGGGTAAAATAGTCTAAAAATGTAATATGGGAGGGTAAAATAGTCCAAAATTATTTCTCCCTTTTAGGGCCTTTTATGCAATGTACGATGATATTTGCTTTTGAATTATTTGTCAAAGTTAAAGATTAATAATGGTGGAAGGGAGGAAAGGTTTTGATTTTTTAATTGAATATGGGAGGATAAAATAGTCCAAAGATGTAATATGGGAAGTAAAATAGTTCAAAATTGTTTCTCCCATGGCCTTTTAGAAGTAGTATAGAAGATAATACGAGATGGTAAAATAGTCCAAAGATGTAATATGGCAGGGTTAAATAGTCCAAAATTTTTCTTCCTTTTATGGCCCATCCCACCATTATTAAATCTCGTTTTTAAGAATTACATAATCATCACATGACCGTTTGTATAGAAGTAGTATAGAAGATAATACGAGATGGTAAAATAGTCCAAAGATGTAATATGGCAGGGTTAAATAGTCCAAAATTTTTCTTCCTTTTATGGCCCATCCCACCATTATTAAATCTCGTTTTTAAGAATTACATAATCATCACATGACCGTTTGTATTTCGCAATAAAAAAAATTGAAGATAAGTTGCCCAAAGGTCCCAAACAACTCCTTATTTTGTTCAATAATTGTGGGAGGAAAAAGATTTTTTAATTTTTTAATTTAATATGGGAGGGTAAAATAGTTCAAAGATGTAATATGGGAAAGTAAAATAGTCCAAAATTGTTTCTCCCTTTTAGGGCTTTTTAGAAGTAACTAGTTAAACACACGTGCGTTGCACGTGCTTTTGCAATAATATTGTCAATTTTTAATATTTTCAAAAAAATTATTTTTTAATTATTAATAATTAAAATGTTGTAGCAATTTAAAACAACACGGTTCTTGATAACATGATGTATTGTATTGTTCGATGTTATAATGACGAATGTTGATATTTTATCTAGTACAATTGCAGTGATGAGTTTTATATGGTGATAATACCAATAATAACTTGCCCAATGAAGACCTTTTGGTGATTTAAAGTTTGATGATTAACAAACATTTCTATCAAATCTTATGAAATTAATGATTACATAATGTTGTACCTTTATTGGACTAGTAGCTATTTGTAAATAATATTCTTTGTGTATGGTCTCTTTTTGTTAGGCATGTCTGATTTGACGATATAAATCAACACAGCATAAATATAAGTAAGAAACAAAAATTATAGAAGTGAGAGCTCAAGTGGGCCACTTTTGGTAAACACAACTGGCGATGCGGGATGAACCAAAAGTCGATTTATGGTGTCCAACTGCGCACTAACCTAGATCCTACAAGGGGTGTTGGTTGATTAAGACAACTCGACGGTGGTCGTGAAAGTTGAAATCTGCTAAGGAGATTTACTTTTAACTTAGATTTAATGCGTTAAGAATATTTACTGGAACTACGAATAAGAATATTATGTCTTTTGTCTTCGAAAAAAAAAATCAGAGCATAATTGAATAGTTTGAGAATTTTAAAGGCCTCAATTAAGATTTGATCAATGTTCTAAAAAGCGTAAAGCGTGGCTAGGCGTGAAGAACGAGCTTCAAGCTTTTCGAGCCTATTTGAATTCTAGGCGAGAGCGAGATAAGAGCAAGGCGATGGCGATGCGTGATGCATGGCTAGGCGTGGAGGTCGAGCTTCAAACCTAATCAGAGTCTAGACGAAGTTTAGACGAGCTTTTTAGAACAGTGGATTTGATTGAACCAATTTTATATGCATTTTAAATTTATCAAGGGCAAATTGAAAAATCTAAAATATGAATGAGGATATTTTGGTCCAAAAATATTTCTCCCCTTTTAGATGTAGTATAGATATAGATAGATGAAACGGACATAAATACTAGATATTTATAGAAGTCATAACCAAAGGTCTTTTATCAACACACTGGATATTCTGCAAACAGAATAGATACATTCTAAAAATTCAGCAGTTCTTCTACGGACAACCTGAGTCTTAATTTTACTGATCCTAATTCATTACACATTCTAAAACATGTCACCAAACTGTGTCCCAATTTTTTTAGTAGTAGGCATTTGTGCTTGATCACTCTCATCTTCCACGTAATTGCCTGACACGAGTGGGGAAAAACCAATTGCTTCGTCAACCAGCATTCAAACACGATGGAAATAAATTCATAGTTAATTCTTAATTTTCTTCAATTTAACACTTCCTCTCATAAGAAAAATCAACTAATCATGGGTGACAGACCAGAGGGAAGGCCGCCATTCCTCAAAATTAATTAGGCGAAACTTGGATACTTGAGTCATAAAAAATAAAAAAATATTATAAAAACACTCAATCGATATAGTTTTATTTCAAAATTCTAAAATCTAAATCAAACTGTTACATTTGTTATGTTTTTTACATTTTTTTATACACATTAAAAAAAATTTTTACATTTGTTATATTTAGAATTTAAAATATTAAAAAATAAATGTAAAATTTTAATATAAAATTAAGAATGTGGCAAAATTGTGACATATACAAACTCTAACCTCGTATCAAAAAAAAAAAAGGAAACTAGTTCATTTGCACCGGTCCAATAGATATTATTTCGGCCCACAAATAAATCAAAGATATCTTAACGATGCATAACATGAAGGCCCAAAGGAGGAAAGTCGATTGTTTTGTCATTTGTTGAGTAATCTGACAGAAAGTAGAAACACGCGAGAAGTAGAAATGGAGAACAGGGCGATTTTGAGAGAGTGGTTTGATCGGGTTGACTCAGAAAAAACCGGAGGCATCACTGCTATTCAACTGAAGGTCAATTTTTATCTCTTCCTTTCCTATCTAGCATATGAATGGAACAATTCACAAATCATTAAGGATATATGATATTTACTGTCTTTACTCTTTACCTTTTTTTTCCGAATATCAGAGTGCTTTTGCCGTCGGAAACCTTCATTTCCCTACCTCCGTTGTTCAGCAAATGATCAGGTTCTCACTCTATCAAGACGCTGTGTGTGTGTGTGTGTGTGTGTGTGTGTGTGAGTGTTTGAAATTCATAAGGTACAACATATTAAGATATGTGGAACTGCTGCTCTTTTGATTTTAATGCTATTCAGGATGTACGATTTTGACAAAAATGGAACTATGAGCTTTGAAGGTGAGAATTGTTTTCATAATTTACTTCATTTTATTTTCTGCGCCCAAAATATCCCACTTAGCAATATTTAGCTTGTTTCTCGACCACAAATATTAGTTCCATGTGCGCTTTATACTTAAATCTCTTTGAATAATTGTGAATGTAATTCATGTTGATGACACTTATGCTAACTTCCAAATCAATTATACAAGTATCTGAGGTTTCTTTTTCAGATGCAATTAGGCAGTGAATGATCATTCCGTTCACCTTGCTGCATTGACAAGTGTTTATAAGTGAGCGTGAATCTTTTTCTAATTTTGTAATACTTATTTTTTTTCTCAGAGTTTGCCGAACTTAACAAGTTTCTGCTAAAGGTGAGTGTGTTCCTTTGTATGCTTTAGAATTGCTTGAATCACTCGTTGTGGGTATCTTGTGTATTTAGCCAGATCGTTGAGTGCTGCTTGTCTGTTATTCAAGTTTCTTTAATCCATTGATTAAATTATTCCTACTGTTTCCATGGTAAGAATAAGCAAGCAGAGTTGTGATTCTGATCATCTGATGCTTTTCTGTAAATACATTAAGGATTTAAGCTTGTAGAAACTACATGGATACGAGGTGGAGTAGAAGATTTGATTATATTTCTTGCTGTAGTGGAAGCATTGCACTGTGCACTTCCCTAGAGTTTTTGTGCTAAAATCTCTTAGCTATCATCTGGCATCATATATGTGGTCTATGGTATGAAACAGTTTTGAGTTTTCATACTGAAATCTTGTAGCTATCACCTGGCACTCTACATCTGGTCTCCTTTTGTTTTTGTTTTTTTCCTGGAATTCTATTTGCTATTTCGGAGAAGTTTTGTGAGGGAATAAGAAAAGGTGTGTATCTTTTCATCTCCAGTAAAATTAATGACATTTGATTTTGCTTGCAGGTTCAACAAGCCTTCTCAGACATGGAGAGGTGATTTACTGAAGAACTTGGATAATGCTGTTTTTTACACAAGTTCTTGATTCTTTTGCAATATGAGTTCCTTAATGAGAGTTCTTATTTTGTTGCTCTTTTCACTGGCTATACTGCTCATGCAAATTTCACATATATGAAATGAACTGCCAAAATAAATAAGATGTAGCTATCTTCTTAAATTCAAAACATTTTGAAGTAAGTGGGCTTTGTAGCACACACTGCAGTGTGAGAATGTGGCGGAAGTGGAACCATTTCATCCAATCTTTATATATTAGGAAACATTTATCGAGTTACTGTTTTGAGAGTGCTTTCCACCTTGTGTTGGTAGTTACTTAAGCATTACCCTTGATAAAAATAATGCATTTCCCTCGATAAAACTTTGATTATCATTGACCCATCTTTTGCTATCAATCAGTAAGCCCAAAGTCATCTTCCCATCCTGATTGTCGTGCTGTATATTCAGTTGAACTCATTCTTACGTTGCATGATGAACATTTTTATTTTCCTGTTTGAGAAGCCATGCATTTAAAGAATTGAGTGTGCCTCAACAACATATGTTAACTTTTTGAAATTATGGAACTTAATATCTGGTCCTCACATCTTATTGGCTGTTGGATTGTTGATTACAAATATTTGAGGTTGTAACTTGTAGAGATGACTATAATTGTAATGTTCTTTTGTATACTGGAACAGGGGACGTGGATTTCTTGTTCCAGATGAAGTTTACAAGGTACATAAACTACACATGTGTTGGCTGTTCGTTTTTCCATATCTTTTTAAACTTTGGGACCATTAGTTATGAACTTGAAATTGTTGCAGTTGCAAGATTCTTCTTGTTTTTTTTTTTTTTTTTTTTTTGTCAGGACTTTGGCAAATCTTTCCGTTTCTTTAGCTATATTACTTTTCATCCTTTAACTGTTCTTCATTTTTCTACAATGGCTATAGGCGCTGGTGAAACTCGAATTCTCTCTTGACTCTCCAGCTTTTTATACTGTTTGTGAGGTAAATTAAATAAGATGTTCTCTCTGACAGTTAGAGATAGGCTATACTACATATTTTTATAATGCGTGATCCAAAATAGAAGTGTTCATTTTCATTATCGTGCAGAGTTTTGATCAAATGAGATGCGGAAAATTCAGACTCGATGATTTCATATCACTTTGTATATTTGTACAGTCATCAAGGTCAGCATATCAGTGAACCTTCAGAAGTGCTATCTCACATTTTGCATTTCTCAGTTGGGATTTATGATGCATTAAGGCTGATAGAATGAAATTTTCTTTACATAATGGATTTAAAACAATTTGATAATGTCTCTTGGTTGTATCAACTAGCTACACACAATTGCGCACACAACAACAACATACTCAGTTGCTGTCATGTTCTTTGTATCTTTTGTCCAATATGAGAACCTCATGAAGAGTAATTTAGCATGTTTTATGGAATTGAATAATATATCAGGATCGTTGATAGTCATTATTTCTCTAAATGCTACTCGAGAGACGGTTTTACGTATTATCTTTGGTCACGATATGATAGATGAATCTCATTGTCATTGTTGCTTCAATGGTTTATCCACTTTAATAGTAGTTTCTAGATAATATTGGCTTGCGATACATTCAGTTTTGATGAAGGTGCAATCCGTTTATGTTTTGCTGCTACATTTTCCCGATGGATCATTTAGTTTTCTTTTATCTCTTGTAGGAACCTGTTTAATTCATTTGATACAAGCAAGCAAGGCAGGGTGACTCTTGATCTCAATCAATTTATTTACTGTAGTAAGTACTCTTCTTCTTATATTTTCTCCTGCCATCCATTTGTTTGCCCAATTTAAACAAATTGCAGGATAAGTATTATATCATTACCTGGTTTTAAACACCACATTTATCTGGGGATAAGTTAATTGCAAAGGGGATTGTCCTTTCACAAATATGAAAAGAGTGCTGATCTGTACTGAAAACCTTTTTCTCTTAGTTTTGCCTTTCAAATTCAATCTTTGTCACGTGTAATAGAGATACTCATATGTGAATAAAGGTCTTGTGCCTTATATTTTAGTTGGTGATTGTCTGGGTGTGATAGGCATAGGCCTCTTATTTGGCCTGCGAGTGATAACATGAGCTTATTTTCTAGGAATGATTTAATGCTGAAATTTTGTTGTTCATTTTCTGTTTTATAGGATTGATCAAGTGTTTCAGCTATTGTCTAATATTTAAATGAGTTCTTATTTTATTTTTATTTTAATTTCCTCATTGTCCAGCTGCCAATTGCAGAATATGAATCAACCTCTCTACTGATGCGAGCATTTAGCGAAGAAAATTGGAAATTATTCTTGTGTTAGTCGAGCTAATATGCTGTACAATTATTGTATTGAACTTTTCCATTCAACTATTAATCAACTGAGAAGTCTTGTAGAATTCTGACTTGTGCAATTGATGCATAAATATTATTAGTACAGAAATTGGAATACAAACTCAAGGGAGGAACATTTGGCCTGAGTCCAATAGATTACAAAGTGCAATTTAACTAAAAAACCATAGTAGCAAAATCTTTTGAAAGCCTAAGCTTGGTAGGACAGAAACATGCTTCAAGCCCATGGTGCTTATTATTCTATTTTACATCATCTAATGATATCAATGAGCAGAAAGAGATTGTGGTAAAACTTGTTCATTGGGTGATACCTTGCTTACCGTCCTATACAAGTAAGTGAAAAACATAGTTATGATTTTTGAGAAGGGAGAATAAGTATTCTGCGCAGACGTTATATTGAAGTAGATTTTAAATTGTGCTTAGTTGCTGAACAAGTCCGTCCACTGATCAACGAGTCAAAATGGGAATTCAAGTTTGGAAATATGATATAGGCATATAGCTGGGGTATTCAGGCCCCATATTTGTGGTCATCAGTCAATTAAAATTTACTCTTAAATCAAAACATGTATAAAATGGGGCTACATAAATATAGGAAAGTCGCATTCATTAATATTCAACTCACCACAAATTCCAAAACAACCTGCAAGTCATCTCCCGAAACTATGTGCTACAGCAGTGAGCATCTCCACAACAATCCAATGCTTCTCGAGTTCAAGGGTTTCCTTAACGACTAAAAAGAATAGACGTGAAATAGATAAAGGTAAATACAAGTTTAGGCTGTATGGTACAAAATTCTGATTCCCTTGCTGGGAGTGTTCTCATAGGCAAATACCATCATACAATGGACAGCCTTTCAGCTTCTGGTAGGGAGAGGGACTCGGCGGTGTGGAGAAGTATCTTATAGGGGAGGGAGCTACTCCAACAAGCTCCGGTAGAGGGTAGGTGAAGGGAGACGAATTACTATTTTCTCTGATCCATGGCCACCCTCTTTCTGCCCTTTCACAGCTCTTAATGAGTCGGCGATTTATTCACCATTAGTGAGGCTTGGGTTGTGGACAAAGTTGACATGCATGGTGCTCATTCCACTAGGTATGTAGATGTAACTCTCCGAACAAGCTAATCTGGCACCATGAGGTGAATGGCGGCATGTATTCTGTAAAGAGTGAGTATCACTGCCTCTTAACATCGGAAGTCGTCAATGAAAATGCAAGTCATTCGGTTATGAATCCATGGTGGTGGGCTGTTTGGAGGGCAATTGCGCCTCCTAAGGTAAGTTTTTTTTTTTGCAGGGTACAAAAGGGCTCTTCCCATCCGATTGAGCCGAGTCAATTGTGCATGCTCTCTTTTCATGTGGGGTTAAAAAGGAAGTTGTTAGGAAATACAAAGTAAAACCTAATACAATTCACTACGGAAACAATAATACTGAAAACAAGAGTATTACAATTGAACAAACCACCGAAGTATTAGGGCTCAGATTATCACAACCAATTTGGATCATAGCACATGCCGTCCAAAGGATAGGCACAAGTTTCACCTTGATCACTATAACAACTTTATACTACAGACCTAAGGCAAAATCAACCCCTGTAACTCCGATCTATCCCAACGGAGTTACTGTTCATCGACAGAGATGAACACCAGATCTTAGTCCTAAAGTTTAGTGTTCACACAAGGTAATCACATTCAACCTTCCTTAATCAACCTTGATTATCATCCAAGAAAGAAACCGAAAAGAAGAAGAGTAGAAAGAAAGTCAGACGGAAAAATAGCCAAGAAGCCAGAGAGTTTTCTGAGACATGGTTCTGAAAGAAATGAAGGACAAATCAAATACTTCTCATCCAGCGGACAAGCCTCAGCCATTGGATTAAATCCAATGGCTCAGAATCCACAGAGAAAGCACAATCCTTCCCACAATAGTTAAGCCAATGCCAAAGATCCACGTGGCAAAACTTAACATTTCAAAAGTTGAATTTTACCTTAGACACAAAACGTGTTTGTGAAACACACTTCTAACATTCTTCACCTTGGTTCACTAACTCATACCACTATCATTGGTTGCATTTTCGTGCTCTCCATTTACATTGGTTGAGATTGTTTCATCACTGCCCTGTGGTTGCCAGTCTTCAAGTGCTTGCACAGATTAAATTTAACCATTGTCAATCAACAGTTTAGATAAACAAGAATTAAATTTGCTTGCAGAAAGTATCTTAGTACCCATATATATTCAGATGTAGGGATTTTTAATAAAACTATTTCACCATAAGATAGTTATTCTCTTACAAAATGGCACTTCACCTCAATGTGCTTTGATCTTTCATGATAAGCAGGATTTTTACAAAGCATTAAGGCACTTTGGCTGTCAGTAAATAGGTTTACCACATTGTTACTTATGTTTAGTTCATTAAGTAACCTTTTAAGCCATAACCCTTCTTTTACAGCCTCAGTACTTGATAATGCAACCAAGGACTGAAGCTGAGATTTCCAAGATATGCAATTCTTACCAAGAGTAAAGAAGAAAGTAGTAGTAGACTTTCTTTGATCCCTATCACTAGCAAAGTCAGAATCCACATATCCAGTTAAAGAAATCATGTCATCAGATTTTTCATACACAAGACCAGTACTTAATTACCACATATATATCTAAGAAGCCATTTTAATCTAGCCCAATGAGGCTTACCAGGGTTGGACATAAATCTGCTTAACAAACTAATAGAATATGCAAGATCAGGCCTTGTTGTTATCATGGAATACATTACTGATCCTATGGCGTTAGCATAAGGAATATGTTCCATTTCATTCATTTCCTCTTGATTCTTTGGTGATTGAGCAGAAGAGAAAATCATGTAACCAGCAAGAGGAACATTCACACATTTTGCATCTTTCATACCAAATTTAGTTACTACCTTTTCAAGGTAAGATTCTTGAGTAATGGTTAATCTATTTTCAGACCTATCCCTTTTTATTACCATGCCAAGGATCTTACTTACATTTCCCAGATATTTCATTTCAAATTCAGATTGTAAAAGAGTTTTCAGATTCTCTATTTCTTTCTTACTATTGCTAGCAAGAAGCATATCATCAACATAAAGAAGAAGATAAATCACACAGTTATTTTTCATGCTGTTATAATAGAGACGTGTATCAAAATCACTTCTTTTATAACCTATTTTCAACACAAAGGTATCAAACCTTTTGTACCATTGCCTCGGGGATTGCTTGAGGCCATAGAGAGACTTCTTAAGGAGACAGACATGATCAGACTTCCCTTTTGATTCAAAACCTAAGGGCTGAGACATATAGATTACCTCTTCTAACTCACAATGAAGGAAAGCAGTCTTTACATCTAATTGTTCTAATTCCCAATTAAATTGGACAACTAGAGCAAGAACAAGTCTTATAGTCTTGTACTTAATGACATGAGAAAAGACCTCATTGTAATCTATCCCTTCTCTTTGAGTGAACCCTTTAGACACTAGCCTAGCCTTGTATCTAGGAGAATTACTAGCACTGCTACCATCCTTAAGCTTGAATAACCACTTACACTGTATTATTCTCTGCTTAGGAGGACAAGGAACTAACTTCCAAGTTTCATTCTTCACTAAAGAAAGCATCTCATCTCTCATAGCCTCTTTCCACTCCTTAGACTTAGGGCAACTAACAGCTTCTTCATAAGTAAAAGGTTCATGACAATCAATAGCTTCCCCTGAAACTAAGGCATATTCAGTTATGTTGAAAGATTGATACTTGGGATTTGGTTTTATCTGTCTTCTTTCTCTATCCCTAACCAATTGATAATCATGATTAACCCCTGATTCAACTACTTCATTCTGAGGCTCAATAGTTGGGGTTTGAAGAGATTCTGTAGTGCCTTCTAAGTTCTGTTCACTAGACTCAATGGGCTGAACTTCATTCTGATTATTAATAGTGGAGTTTTGATCAGGTTGTCTGTGTTTTATCTCAATAATTTTCTTATCAGCTAGAGACCTACAATCACTAGCTTCAACCTGATACTTAGTCTTTAAACTTGGCATTTCAAGTTCATTAAAGACAACATCCCTACTGTTAGTGATCTTTATACCCCTTTCATCTCTCACCCAAAGCCTATAACCCTTTACCCCCAAAAGGTAACCTAACATAACACACTTAGATGCCCTAGCATCTAATTTTCCTTCACTTTGGTGTGCATATGCAGCACAACCAAAGATCCTTAAATGGGAAAAGTTAGGGGGCTTTCCACTCCAAAGCTCTTCAAGAGTTTTGAAGTTGATAGCACTGGAAAGGGATCTATTAATTAGATAAACTGCAGTGCAAGCAGCTTCACCCCAGAACCCTTTAGAGAGGTCTGAGCTTATCAGCATACATCTAACCTTATCCATAATGGTTCTATTTAACCTTTCAACAACCCCATTCTGCTGAGGAGTGTGCCTCACAGTCCTATGTCTTTGTATTCCTCTTTCTTTACAGTAAGTATCAAACTCCAGGTTACAAAACTCTAGACAATTATCAGCTCTTAGGGTTTTAACTTTGGTTTCTTTCTGATTTTCAACTAAAGTTACCCAGTTTCTGAAGTTCTTAAAGGCTTCATCCTTTGTTCTTAAGAGGAAAATCCACACCTTCCTAGAATGGTCATCAACCAGGGAAAGGAAGTACATATTTCCTCCATGCGTGGGGTGCTTTTCAGGCCCCCAAAGGTCAGCATGGATGTAAGCTAGGGGACTAACAAAATTGTGAACTCCTTTACCAAAACTAAGTCTGTGGGATTTACCTAAGACACAAGTTTCACAAAAAGACAGGGTTGCCACATGATCTTTTCCTAACAACTGCTGATCACTAAGGAATTTCAGCCCCTTGTTTCCCATATGCCCAAGTCTTTTGTGCCACAATTCTGTTTTATCTTCATTAACAGAGAAAGAGCCAGAACTGTCAGCAACCTGGGCTTGCCCCTGAAGGTAATACATGCCATTTTTCTTTGGCCCTTTCATGACAACCATGGTCCTTTTGATAATTTTCAACACACTACCCTCAAACTTGAACCAGTACCCCTCATCTTCTAACACTCCTAGAGAAATAAGGTTTCTCTTCAGATTAGGGACATACCTAACATTGTGTATGATCCTAATCATCCCATCATGCATTTTAATGGCTATGTCTCCTAATCCCTCAACTACCTGAGTGTTATTGTCTCCCATATAAACTTTTCTAGGTTCAATATCTTTATAATCACTAAACCAAGCTCTAACAGGACTCATATGGAAAGTACAACCAGAGTCAAGAATCCACTCTTGGCTCTGGTTTTGATCAGAGACATTCATGACATACAAGCTATCCATTTCATTTTCAAGGGCTGCATTGTTTTAATGTTCAATAGGCTGATCGTTCAGTTTTCTTTTAAAATCATAGCAATCCCTTTTGAAATGTCCTAGCTTGCCACAGTGGCAACATTTCTTGTTACTCTTGTCTCTTGACTTTGATCTACCCTTAGACTTACTTTTACCCTTCTTATGATTGCTATTTCCATTCTTCTTATCAGTCCTACCTCTCACAAAGTGACTTTTCTCTCTTGCCCCACCCCTAAACTCTTCTCTTACTTCAAGATCCCTAGACCTTAAAGCATCTATCACAATAGCCTGAGTTAGGGTATCTCTAGCATACTTAATAGCATTCTTAACTTCTTTATAAGAATCAGATAGGGAATTAAGTAAAATCACATCAAGATCTTCATCAGAGAAATCTTTCCCATTATGGGACAAACTTTTTACCATTATACTGAAATCACTCAAATTTGCTTCCAAATCTTTATTAGTATCCATTTTGAAACTAAACAACTTCTCAAGCAAATAAATCTTGTTAGGCAAGGTTTTAGTTAAAAACAGAGTATCTAAAGCAAACCAAAGATCTCTTGCAGTTTTAGAATCATCAACTTGCCTAACTATATTATCAGATAAATGCAGGTTAATAGAACTATAAGCAATTTCATTCATATCAACAATTTCAGTGGGTTTTTCTTTTAACTCATCAGGATAAGTATCTAGATCATCAAGAGCCTTTGAGACTCTTTGTTGGACCAGAATTGATCTCATTTTTTTATATATATAGAGTAATCACCCTTTCTATCGAATATTGACAATTCGACCCTCGAACCCATACCGAATTCTGTAAAAGGAGTGATTTCTCTGGACAACATTGGCTAATCTTTTCAAGATCAGAGAATGTTTAAACAAAAAAAAGTTTTAAAGAAACAGTGTTCACAGTTTCAGTTGACAAAAAAATTAACACAAATTGCAGATGTACTATAATAAATTTTCTAAAAGAAATATAGTACAGTTTTCATGCTCTCTAACATAATCAGCAAATAAGAATTCCTTAGTACACTTATTATTTGCAACTACGCATGTCAAGAACAAGTTCATACAAGTCATAGACAGATGTATATGTTCAGAGAGTAATTTATTTCAACAGTTATTCTTATGCATTTATTCATACAGAAAGCAATTTCAATCAAAGAATCTAGGGTATTTACGATCTAAGTAGGGTTTGAAGCGTCTACCAGAATATTGTTGTTAAAACAGTATTAAAGATCTTCGGAACTTGAACTACTCACCAGAGATTTAGCTATTTCCTCCGCCGGTTTTATTCTTGATCTTAGTATCTTTCATATCTAAATATATTTTGGGTTTTGTAATCGAATCAACAGATCTATCATTAATTTATAAATCTGTATCAGTCTTACCCAAAGAACCACCCCAACACTACTTCAATAGTGGCTCTGATACCACTTTGTTAGGAAATACAAAGTAAAACCTACTACAATTCACTACGGAAACAATAATACTGAAAATAAGAGTATTACAATCGAACAAACAACCGAAGTATTATCACAACCAATTTGGATCACAGCACATGCCGTCCAAAGGATAGGCACAAGTTTCATCTTGATCACTAGAACAACTTTATACTACAGACCTAAGGCAAAATCAACCCCTGTAACTCCGATCTATCCCAACGGAGTTACTGTTCATCGACAGAGATGAAAACCAGATCTTAGTCCTAAAATTTACGGTTCACACAAGGTAATCACATTCAACCTTCCTTAATCAACCTTGATTATCATCCAAGAAAGAAACCGAAAAGAAGAAAAGTAGAAAGAAAGCCAGACGAAAAAAATAGCCAAGAAGCCAGAGAGTTTTTTGAGATATGGTTCTGAAAGAAATAAATGACTAACCAGATACTTCTCATCCAGTGGACAAGCCTCAACCATTGGATTAAATCCAATGGCTCAGAATCCACAGAGAAAGCACAATCCTTCCCACAACAGATAAGCCAATGCCAAAGATCCACGTGGCAAAACTTAACATTTCAGAAGTTGAATTTTGCCTTAGACACAAAACGTGTTTGTGAAACACACTTCTAACAGAAGTATTCAATGTCATGGGATGGTGAAGGGCGACTTAAACCTTTCTTGGTAACCGGCGATTTGAGGGATTTGTTAGCTGAGGTTGCTAGAATCATTATAAATAATTATAATAATACTTAATATTATGTTATTATACTATGAATTTAATATATATATATATATATATATATATATATATATATATATATATATATATATATATATATATATATATATATGTATGTAGTGACACTTTGTTATAACAATTGATAAAAGAAAAAAAAGTTGCTCGAAGAATAACATGATTAAATATTGTAATTAAAGTGATATAAGTATTATAATAAGCTGCTCGAAAAATAGTGTGCTAAAAAAAATAAAAAAATGTCAATGTAATAAATTATACAAAAAAATAAAATAAGATAAGACATTTAAATTATGCAAATTATGACTTTCTCAAGTAACTGCGAGAAACTCAAATTTAATTTTGTCGATTTATTTGATGAATAATAAAATACAACTTACAAATTTAAGAGACAAAATCTGTATGTATAAAAATTTATATTATAATAAATTGATATTACCTTTTGTACTGATTATTAATTACTTTGAAAATGATTAATGTAATTAAAGTGATATAATTATTATAATAAATTAATTACTTTAAAGTATTATTAGTATTTGTTAAAATGCTTTATAAAATAAAACATAATATATTTTCATTATTTAATATAATTTATAACAATTTTATATATTATAATAATTAATTACAATATGTTATAACAATTAATAAGAAAAAAAATTATGCATGTGGTTACTTTATGAAATAAGACGACAAACTCAAACTTGAGATTTTTGAGTCGAACGATCAATTATATGACAACAGGAAAAATTATATTTAATAAGTATTATAACAAAATTTGAAAAACAATATGCATATGAGTATTTTTTCATGTGACCCAATAAATTCAAAATTGTGATTGCTAGTTAGTCGATTAATTACATGCATGAAATGACAAACTTTAAGAAAACAAATAGTTGTTTTGTAGGAGCATATGTAATAATTATCTTCATTTAATGCTTAATGTAGGCATTAAATGACCAACCTAGGCATTTAATGTTTACAAGATATTTCATTTATTGGCATTTAATGTGAAATGACTTCTGTCAGACAGATATGCTTCTGACGCGAGGATGGTGTCAGAGGATGAGGCCCGATGTGGAACAGAGGGGATGGTCCGAATTGGTAATTAGACATTGAGGCAGATATCCGGACTGATAATTAAATAATTTTTTATTTATGTAAATTCGGAATATGGGGCTGTCGAGCTACTTCATAAATTAAGCACATACATATCTTTTGTTGGTGTATCATTTATTATAGCATAGTACAATAAAATATATATCATATACATGTAATATATATTATATTCAATTAATAGAATATATTGTATATATATATATATATATATATATATATATATATATATATATATATATAGCAATGACTCTACGATAGTATAATAAAAAATGATTATAATAAACTTATAGTACAATAAAATTTATATTGTAGTAAAATATTATTAATCAATTATGACTTTATTATAATTATTAATTGATTACCTTTAATTTATTATAACAAATTGATATTATATCAATTTTAGTATAAATTACTATAAAATTTATTACATATTTATTTAAAAAATTTGTAATTAATATTATTATTAATTCTGCTATAAATAATAGTATAACTATTAATTATGAATGAAAAATAATTTTCATAATATTATCTGATAGAATTATTCTAATAAATAGATATAATTATTATAACATATCTTAATTACACTGTGTTTTCATAATTGATAAAATTAAATATGATATGTTATGATTATTTAGAATATTATAGTATTATTTTATATAATAGCAGTTTTATTATAATATATTATATTAAAGAATGTAATAAACAAAATTACGCACCTGCTTGCGTTCTGCAGTAACTCGACAAAGTCAAAATTTACCTTACCCGAGTTGCTCGATTAATTAGATGCTAAAAAAGAAATACAGAAAAATTTAAGCACACAAAAAATATAAATAAATAATCAAAACCAAAACAAACATTGCTAAATCCATATAATCACTTTGTCAAGTAACTCGAGAATCTAAAGTTTAGATTGCTGAGTTACTCGATAAGTTATATGTCAAAAACAAACACTAACACATTAAATTTACACAATAATATAAATGATAAAATAAATACATAAATGTATGTAATCATTTTTTTAGGGTAACTCGGGAAACTCAACTCGAGCTTCTTGAGTTGATTGATCAAATATATACCGTAACCACAAACTCAAAAAATATAATTTGTTATTGCTAAACTAATAGAGAATATACAAAATACTAATGAATAACCAAGTAAAATTCAAATATCAAAACATATACAATATTTCTCTTTCACAATCTCAGTTATGAATTTGTGAAATTCCTTAATAAAATAAGTACATACATAAATAATTTTTCCCTATCATGTCCTTACTATAAAATATTCTAACAAAATATACATCATATTGTATAACAAATTATATATCATATGAAATTATTATAATATATAAAATTTTATTTTATTTTAGCAATTATAATATCATCTAATTGATAAAGGAAGCACATAAATACATTCTTTTATGTTATCATTTATTATAACATATTATAGTCAAATATATAATATATAAAATTGTTATATATTATATTAAATCATTGAAATATATTATATTTTATTTTTTCAATAATTATAACAAAGTATAATAAAAATTTATTATAATAATTATATCAATTCATTATAATAACTATATTAGTTTTATTACAGTAACCAATTTTATTATAATTAATAATTATATTAAAAGTTCATATCAATTTATTATAGATACAGGTTGTATTTTTTTAAATGTTTGATTGATTATTTGTGTCGTATTAGCCATCGAGTAAGTCGACAAACTAAAATTTGAATTTATCGAGTTACTCGAGAATTTGATCATTTGCATATTTTTCGTCTGTTTTGTATTTTTTTATTTATTTATATTATTTGTTACATTCACTTTTTTGGTATTTGTGTTTTTTCATATTTGTTTTCGATCAACTTGATAATCTAATATTTGGGATTCTCGACTTATTAATTGAATAACATGATGATATAAAACTTTCATAATATTTATTTATTTTTGAACTGTATTTAACAAAAAGTCAAGTTACCTGACAAACTTTTTTTTTATTGTATTTTTGTACAGTTACTCGATCAAACCAATGTCAAATCTTTAAAAAAAATAGTAAAGTCAACAAAAGCTGATTTTATAAAAATTTAAGATAAATGCAGCTACTTCACTCGATGGCGTGAATGGTTAATTCCTAAATCACTGATATTTTTTTGCTAAAAAAAAATATTTGATTCTTAAACATATGCAACATTTATTTAGAATAATCTGTAAAAAAAAATATAAAAAATTTACCTTACAATTCAAATGTTTTCTGGTTTAAAATCAAAGAAATATAACAAAAAAAAAATTGTAAAGTCAAAATGGGCTTAAAAACCCATTTTGATTGATATGAGTGTGTGTTTGTCGAGAAACTCGACAAACACACATCCAAATTTGCTTTTTTAAATTTTTTTTGTTTTCTTTTAAATGGATGTGGGTGTTTGTCGAGTTACTCGACAATCACCCACTCCTCCACGTGAAATCTTTAGTCCACTTTGAGCTTTTTTACTTTTTTTTTTTTGTTTTTTATATTGGGGTGTGTATTTAACAAACACACCCCCCAAACAATAAAAATGGACTTTTTAGTCCATTTTAAACTAACCCTTTTTTTTTTAAATTCTTTTTTTTTGGGTATGTATTTGTCGAACGCGGCTGGATCTTTATATATTATTTTTTTGGTGTTTTTTTTTTCTATAGTTTAGTAGCAAAGAGATTTTCATTTAATTTTTTACTACTTTATTTTATTTTTTCTTATAAACAAATTGAACACAAATCTCTCTAAAATTTACTTATAAGAAAAAATAAAATAAAATAATAAAAAAACTAAATGAAAATTTATTTGCTACTAAACTCTTTAAAAAAACAAATTAAAAAAATAATAAATAAAGGTCCAAATGCACTCACCAAACACACACCCAAATTAAAAATAAACAAAAAAATTTAAGTTCATTTAAAATGGGAATTTATATGTTTTATAAATTTCAATTTAGGTTTTCTTGTTTTCGATTGTCTTCTGAGTTACTCAATAAAAAAATGGTATATGACAAAAACAAAAAAATAAACTATTTTAGCTTATGCGTGTATTTTTTTTTTTAATTGTAATTCTAAAAGCTGATCTAACCCAAAAAAAAAATTGGGGTTCAATAGTGTTTTTTACAGTTTAGTAGTACATACATGTGCATTTTTGTTTTATGCAATAAAATATTTTTTTATTTTATATTATAAGTGAACTGTAAGAAATTTGCACTAAATTTTTTTACATTTTAAAGTTTTCTATGAAAATTATGATTTAATAGTGTATATATTTCAAGCACACAAAAAAACCTAAACTTTTAACTACAAGTATCTATGTCTTGTGCGAAGACATAAAATATGCACATTTTTTATTTACATAGGAGAAAAATAATTTGAAATCAACATATTGTTTACATATCTTTCTTGTTTGTATATAAACTTTCCTATTATTATATTATTTTTTTACTTGTATCTGCAGTACTTTTTTTTTTCCATTAATGTTTGTAAAGGTATGATTACACGTAGGAGTAGGCAACATAGTAATGCATAGGTTTCTGTACTAATTTATCATTATCCTCTAAAATTAAGTAAGAACGTAAACCTAGATATTTTTTAATAATAGGTGTTGATTTGTACTATGAATAACTATTTAGTTTCTAAAGTAATTGGACAAACTCATTAGTTGGCAAATGAAGTATAAATTTCTTACATTGAATAATTATATATATAGTTCCTGGTAGTAAAGCAAATGAAAATTACTTGAGCAATAATCATTGACAAATCTGCACCATTTGTACCATAATATTTGTACAATAAAACAATACAAGGTTACTCATAAAAATGAAAATTAATCTACATCAAATGTTGAGTTTTTCTACATTTGTACTATGAGCTTATCCTATTACAAAGGGAACATAAGTACAGCACTATTTAGCTGAACAGACTGGCTATTTATTCCTGTACTATCAATAATTTTGAAGCTTTGTACATGTCTTCTTTAAAGTCTGCATACAATATTCTTCATCAATAGAGGTCGAAGAGCAGACTGGCCATTTATTTACTAAACTATCATTAATTTCAAAGCTTTGTAGAAGTGCTCTTCAGAGGCTACACGGAATATACTTCATGAATAAAGTTGCACTTGTTCTTTATGAAGTACAAACCCTGTAGTAAACAAATGAAGCATAATAATTAAAAAAAACATTATGAATGCACAATTGCTAATATTTCTGTATAAACTACATTCTTTGTACATCTTAAATAATTTTTTAATGTCTCATTTGGTATAATTAATGCTCTAATACATTGACTTGTTTTTGCTCTAGATAATGCAACATAAAGTTGACCATGAAAAAATACAGGTTCTGGAAGATATAGTTCAACGTAATCTAGTGTTTGACCTTGAGCTTTATTTATTGTCATTGCAAAATAAGGACGAACAGGAAATTGTGTTCTTTTAAAAGGGAATGTGCTTTTATCACATTCAAGTGGAATAAATGGAATTCTAGGTAGAAAAACTTTATTCGCACGCCATTCTCCAACAGATATTTCAGCATGAATAACATTACACTCAAAAGCACGACAAATTAATCTAGTGCCATTACATAATCCTTCAGATAGATTAACATTTCTCAATAACATAATAGGACAATTTTCTTTCAACACAAGTTCATGAGGTGCAATACCATTTGGAGTTAATGTATTAAGAAAATTTTTGTGAATACTTTGTTCATTTTTTTCTAATGTTTCATCAAATCTATAATATGTAATACTTTCACCAGCAATTTCATGAAGTACAATATTATTTATTTCATCCACAGCACTATTTTTAGGATTAATCATCTTATCTAATTCATTGCTATAATTTTGTAAATTTAGGTAAACATTTGCAATCAATTATTTTAGAGAAACCAATTTGTCATGAAATGGTATAGTTATTTCATCTGGTAATTTAATCATGTTACAAGTATGCTTATGTTGGATTCCATTGCCTATATCAAGTAATAACTTAGAAAAGTATGGGTCTAATTGAGCTCTCATATTTTGTACTAATTTTAATTGTATAAAATTTGGCCATAAGAATGAATAGACTAAGCTTGATCTCATGATTACTTCTTTATTTCCTTTTTGAACTACTGGCAAAACTTGGCGAAAATCACCTCCTAAAACAACAACTTTCCCTCCAAAAGGCAAT
The DNA here is from genome assembly GCA_030279155.1 of Forsythia viridissima. NCBI lineage: Eukaryota > Viridiplantae > Streptophyta > Magnoliopsida > Lamiales > Oleaceae > Forsythia > Forsythia viridissima. Next base: position 39,357,885 of record CM059046.1, on the reverse strand, counting down.
ATAGAATCATTAACATCTCGTAACATCCTATCTACAGCTTCTATTGCATAACAGTGGACCATTGGTGCTTCATCCCAAATAATCAAATTTGTTAATCTAAATAAGCTTGCTAAAGCAGATTGCTTACTAACAGAACAAGTCATATTATGATTTATTTCTAGTGGTATTTTAAACCTTGAATGTGCTGTTCGTGCACCAGGTAATAGAGCAGCTGCAACACCTGAAGAAGTTGTTGCTAGACTTATAAGATTTTTAGATTGAATTGTAGAAAGCAAAGCTTTATATAAGTAAGTTTTACTAGTTCCACCAGGTCCATCTATAAAATACACATGACTTGTATTATTAAATACATATGTTAGAATCTTATCATAGGCAATTTTTTTATATTCATTTAAGCTATTTGTATAAATAGTACTATCATCGTGAATAACATTGTTTAGTTCTTCATTAATAATCTTAGCTAATATGTCTTCTTGTTCCATAAATATTTCAAAAGGTACAAGATGGTAATCATTTATATTTTTACTATTTGTTTCTAATATAGAATTCATTTCATGTAACGCTTTTATTTCTGCATTTACAATAGACATACCATTAGATAAATAATCTTCACATAAAGATAGGCAAAATTTTGTCCATAAAATATCTGGATTATTAGGAGAACACAAAATGAGTATAGTAGCAAACAATCTACGAAGAGAGGAAGGCATTTGATAACTAATAGCTTCGTCTAAACAAAGTTTACAATAATTATTGTCTTTCAATAAACCGAGGGAGATAGCAGTTTCACGGAAAGACGACAAATAAACACCATTAACTATTTTCAAATTCTCAAATGAAGTTGCTCCTTTAATATGATTCAATAAAATACGTAAGTAATATCTTTCGCCTTCAGTTATATTAGATGTAACTACTCTACCAATAACATTTCCTTTTTTCCTTTGTTATCATATTTTCCCTTAGGCATCCCATACAAAAAACTTAGGAAAATCTTTATATAATAATTCTTTAGCAAGTTCATTTGAAATATTCATATGAAAAAATTCAGTTAACATTGAGCGTTGCCTTGATTCAGTATTGATTATTGTTTCTAAATTTTCATAAGCTTTATATGTTATTAAGTGGTTATTTTCAAGATGTAGTTGTAATGAAATAACTGCAGGAGACATTTCATACAGAACAAATCCATATATTCTCCACATTGCCTCAGGTGGAAAAATCCAACATCCATTTTGATATATTTCAATTTCATCAATAGGGTTTTCATTATTAGTACTATTAATTGAAAAACTTACACGGTCATAGTCTTTATAAACATATTTATAAAGGTATTTAACAGCTTTAACTGTTGAACATATTTCCACATTACTGTGGCAATCAAATTTAGCACACAAATATGGATTGTAAGGTACAACCCATCTATTGTCTAATAACTGTCCTCTAATCATAAATGATCGTTTATCGTTCAAGCGTCTATAAGTTGGATAAGAATTATTACCAATATAAGTATTTGAGATATATTCCTTCGGGTATTTATTCTTACAATGACCTTTTTTATCCATACAAACATTATGAAGATTCAAATTACCACATGGGCCATGCATCATATGTTTAACAACAATTGAATGAAGGTGGGGATATTTTTCTTTATCTGGAATTTCACATGATACAATAGAATCGACTAAATCAACATTATTAATTTTTGCACCACTTTGTAAGATTAATAAGAAATGAGCATGTGGAAGTCCTCGTTTTTGGAATTCTACAACATAAATATATGCAGCTACTGGACCAAAAATTTGGTGCTTCAATAAATCAACTTTAAGTTCTTCTAATTTAGATCTAAAGATTCTAGCAGTTAAATCAGGTCTATTTTGTCCTACATCATTATTCCTTAATTCTTGTTTTATTTCTACCCAATTAGGGTTACATGTTAGTGTTAAAAATAAATCAGGTTTACCAAATTTTTGTACTAATGCCATGGCGTCCATATATTCTTTTTTTCATATCTCTAGGACCCCCAACAAAAGATGAAGGTAAAATAATCTGACGACCAATTTGTGCACCTCTATTCTGACCATTTTCTAAACTATCAATAACTTATTGATATAATTCAGCACGGATTTCACTTTGATTTTGACGAAAATAATCTAATCGACTTGTTTCAAGTTTAACATACATATCTACTACATATTGTTGTAGAAGTCTACCAGCATGGAGCAAAACATTGTTCTGTGTATCACGTACCTATAATTTGTAGCAACAATATTCACGACAAGAGACCTGTAAACCTTTTTTATTCTTCTTTGAAACTGCATAGGATAAATAAAAATAAAAGTAATTAAAGAAAAAATTAAATTTACTAAGTTTAAGTGAAAACACATACTATTATTCTTTACCTTTTTTCTCTTTCTCTATTAGATCAACTGCACAAGTTATGTTGTTACAAGACACAAAATTATCTATTACACTGTGACTATCAAATGTAGCATTTCTTGACTTTTCAATACCTTCATGCCAACTAGTCTCACCAAAGAGAAATAATAATGAATACTGTAGGGGATCATAACATCCATAATAGTAATGTATTCTATGTGAATTATTAGAGTGGCAATAAATCGATATATCACGATATCTTATGTCTGCAGATGGGTCCTCATCAACCCAAACTACAGCCACTTGTGACATAGAAGGTGCATTATATACTCTTTGATCAAGACCAGCATCACATCTAATATGAATTTTGCATGTTTCAAGACTTTCAATGTCACTTAGGGAACGGAAAAATCTAGAATATGGATTAATCTTTAATAGATGTACTAATGTGTGTAGTAAAGATGATGAGAAATTAATATATGTGTTTAACCTATTTTGTATTTCATTGTCTGTATCATAAAAGTACAATTGTAAATGTGATGGATTATTATCATTGTTTAGAATTGGATTTATATAATGGTATACTTGTCCTTGAATTCTAAATGTGTAAATACCTTTGTAATTAATAGATTTACATAGATCTTTATCAAATTTCACTCCAAAAGAAGTAAAAGCAAAATGATTATTATAATTCCGTACATTATTTTTAAAATCTAATGCCTCATCTGAACTGGAAGTATATAAATCATATAAAATAGAAGGTGTACAGTTGATATGCAATTTTATTTTTCCATCAGAACAACAAAAACTTTTACTTTCTTTTTCAAATTTTTTTGCAAGACAGTGATTACAATTTGTTGGAGTACGTAATATGTAAGTTTTTGTAGGCACACGTCTCATAGTAATATTTGAAATACAAGGAGTACATTGGAATTCATGATTTTGATTTTCATGTTCTTCATAATAAATCTGTTGTTCTACGCTATTATCTTCTAAATTGTTAAAGCTAATAAAACGAACTCCATGTCCATGTTCATTCAATCCTCCAGCTATAAAAAATATGAAAAATCAGAACAACATAAATAAATAAATAAAAGTGAAATGTTCATAATGGGGAAAACATTAACATTAAAAAAACAATAACTAACCGGTTAATTGTAAACTATCTGTTGTATTCACATCATTTAACTGAATATCTTCAAGTAACTGAATCCTTATTTTTTGAATGTTCTTGTTAGATTTATACTGTGTTTGCTGAGCATACATATGTCTCCTTTTTTTGTTCTGTTTTTCTTTATTTGAGTCAATAATTTTTTCAACTGACATCTATTCTATTTTATCATAGGAAAAATAAAAAAATTAGTATGACTGCATGTAAAAATAAAAAAATATGGAATATAGACATTATGAACACAAATAAGAATAAGATTACAACACAGATGGAAAAAAAAAACAAAAAATCATTGCATAAAATTTTTATGTTTTAGTATAGCCTATAAATAGATTACATTAAAAAAAAAATTGTTAATAAAGATACAATGAAAGATTAAACCAAATAATACAAATCAAATTTAATTACAAAATTCTATGAATAAATAATTACATACCTTTAGATTTAAGTTTTTAACTTGCTCTAAAACCAATGATAAACAACTGATTAAACCAACACAAGCTGAATTAGAACTTTTACAATCGAGGCTCAAACTCAACAGGTGGAGGAAATAGTTAGAAAATATGATTTCGAATGTATCTAGGTGAGTACAAAATTCGTAAATAAGAGATGATATAAGTTTATTGCAACGGGAGAAAAGAGAAATACAATGAAAAATAGGACTGATTTCAGTTAAGATAGACCATAGAACCAAAAATAACTAACAAAAGCTTTATAGGGGTTGATGGGAGGAGAAATAAAGCAGCAAGGCCGAGAACTCAAAAAATAGACAAAAAGCAAAAACTAAGTATTTATGTCTCCTACAAAACGAACAGAGGAAAAATAGAAAATATCACTGCCACAACAATGCTGTTTATTTCTAACACGTGAATAGTATTCTTGTACATAAATTTTATATGTTATGCAGAATAAGTACAAAGATAAGGACAAAGAAATGAAAATAAACGAAAAACAAGTTACTTTTACTTTCTAAATGATTACACGTGTTGGGAACTGGGTATAATTTTTAAGAAATCAATTTTAATATTTTTTCCTAATTGCCTCGTAACTCGGGGAAAAAATAATAATAAATAAATATATCCATCGCTTACAAAATCAAAACTAAATGTAATGGACAAATTATCAGGTCAAACATTGCGGCTATAATGGGAAATAAAATTATAAACCAGAATTGCAAAATCCAACAAAAGTAAAAATTTAGGTGGGCAAGTTGACACGTAATGCCTCGAGTAAATCGAGGAACTACAATTTCAGTATGTCGAGTTACTCGGAAAAACAACTTACATAAATAGAGCAAATTCATAGCAAATTTTACTATCATTATTAATTATAATAAAAGCTGAATCTTGTAATACAAATGATATAATGATTACAATTATTATAATAAATTAATATAATGATCGTACAAAAAATTAACTACACTAACCTACAATAATTGATAAAAATAAAATATCATATACTGTAAAGATTTAATATAATATATAATAATTTTATTAAATATATATTTTACTATAACATCTTCTAATAAATAAAACAATAAAATAATTTATGCATACGTTTACTTTATCAAGTATCTCGACAAACTCATAATTGAGAGTCTCGAGTTGCTCGATGAATTATATGGGAAAAAAATAAAATATTGAACTTAACAATTAATATAAATGAAAAGAAAAAAGAAAAATGATGCATACACTTAATTTTTCAACTAACTTCACAAACTGAACATTGATACAGCTGAATTAGTCGACCAATTATATGCATCAAACCACAAAAGTAGAAAATAAATATTTTTATTTACAACACATTGATACTATAACAAGTTGATACTATAATAAATTGATAGCACATTTTATTATAATTATTAAACATAACAAAAACTGTTTCTTGTAATAAAAGTGATAAAATTATAATTGTACATTTTTTAAACACTTTGTTATAATAATTGATAAAATTAAATATAATATAATCAATAATCACAATTTCATATAATATAAAATAATTTTATATGATAAATTTAATATAAATTGTTAGCATAAATGATGGAGTAAAAAAAGTATGCATGTGCTTAATTCATCAAGCGACTCCCGAAATTCAAATTTGAAAATACCGAGTTCCTCAATTAGTTACATGCCAAAAACAATTAACAAAATATCAAATTTAACAATTAATATAAATACAAAATTATAATGATAATAATAATAGTAATATGCAAATAATCAATAGCTCGAGCAAATTAGGAGGGGACGAAAAATGCAAAGTAAAACAAATTAAGTGAACAAATGGTACAAAAGGGATTTGTCCAGTAACTCGGGAAAAAGAAAACAAAAATTTAATAGTAAAAAATTGTCCTATGCCGAGTGACTCAAAAAAAATAAAATAAAAAAATGGCGAAAACAATTTTTTTCGAGTGACTCAACAATTAATAAATAAAACAATGGGCCAACCACGATAAAAACAGAGCCAAATCTATAAATAGCAAACGGACAAAAAGTCAACAAGAGCGGCTCCTTTCTAATATTTGGATAGGGGAAATAAATAAAACATACTTTAGTTTTGTAAGATACAAAAATTGTTTAAAAAAATTGTCAAAAATGAAGGCTCCCAAAGAAGAAGAAAAAGTGAATTTTGAAGAATCTCCCTTTGCTTGCTTGATTTAATTTCTAATTCGGTATGCTAATAACACGTTAATAGTTACATTGCGGCTATAAGGGGAAACAAAATTATATACCAGAATTACAAAATCGAACAAAAGTAAAAATTTAGGTGGGCTAGTTGACATGTAAGTCCTCAAGTAAATAGAGAAACTACATTTCAGTTTGTCGAGTTACTCGGAAAAACAAATGACAGAAAAAGAGCAAATTCATAGTAAATTTTACCATCATTATTAATTATAATAAAAGCTGATTATTATAATAGAAATGATATAATGACTACAAATATTATAATAAATTAATATAATGATCATACAAAAAATTAACTACACTAACTTACAGTAATTGATAAAAGTAAAATATCATATAATGTAAGGATCTAATATAATATATAATAACTTTATAAAATATATATTTTACTATAACATCATCTAATAAATGAAAGAATAAAATAATTATGCATATGTTTACTGTATCAAGTATCTCTAAGATTGTCGATTTGCTCGATGAATTATATGACAAAAATAAACAAAATTGAATTTAATAATTAATATAAATGAAAATAAATAAAAAAACAAATGCATACAGTTAATTTTTCAACTAATTTCACAAACTAAACATTGACACAGCCGAGTTACTCGACCAATTATATGACTCAAACCAAAAAAGTAGAAAATAAATATTTTTTTTACAATACATTGATACTATAACAAGTTGATACTATAATAAATTGATAGGACATTATATTATAATTATTAAACATAATAAAAAAAATTTCTTGTAAGAAAATTGATACAATTATAATAGTACATTTTTTAAACACTTTGTTATAATAATTGATAAAATAAAATATAATATAATCAATAATCATAATTTCATATAATATAAAATAATTTTATATGATATATAATTTAATATAAATTGTTATCATAAATGCTAGAGTAAAAAAAGTATACATGTGCCTAATTTATCAAGCGACTCCAGAAATTCAAAAATTTTTTTTCGAGTGACTCGACAATGAACAAAACAAAATTTGGGCCAACCACGATAAAAACAAAGCCATAGATATAAATAGTAAACGAACAAAAAGTCAACAACGGCTCCTTTCTAATATTTGGATAGGGGAAACAAATAAAACATACTTTAGTTTTGTAAGATAAAAAAAATGTTTCATGTCCATTTATGTAATCTTTTAAATTTATCTGGCATAAGAGAATGCCAACCAAAATTTCATTTTTCATTACTGTTTCTAGTTAATCAGGTGATTCAGCAATCGTTCAAAATTCAATTGGTTTCCAATTGAAATGTTGCTCCAACCACATAAGTTTACCTCATTTGTTTATTACACGAACTGCTGCTTCTATAATCTGGGATCATTTATTCATATTTTTGGTATTCACATCCAGGACACGTTCAGCCGTTTAATGCGTGGCCATTTTCTATGAATTATATCTCACCTAGTTGTCCGTGAATCATTGCTCCTATACTCATTTTTTTTGGTATTTTTGTATAGAAAGAAATGGTGCAAAACATGGGCACATTGATAGGAATCCACAATATATCATCTGGGGTCAAAAATATGCTACAGAAAATTCAGGCTGCAAAGCTATTGAGATAATCAGCACTAGCATCATGAAAATTAATATCGTAGGTTGCAAAGGATTTCATCGTATTGTTCGATCAAATTTCCAAAAATGGATTTCAAGATACCTATTTAACTAACAAAGCAATGAAAATATGAGTTCTATAAGTATATAATATGAGTAAAGATATTCAAAGTTTATAATGATGTAAATATAGTTAGTATTGTGTCCAATTCAAATTCACAACAAAAGAAGTTTTGATAGGAAATTGACACATGCAGTCTCGAGCAACTCGACAACCAACATGGTTGTCGAGCTAACTCGACAAACATGGTTGTTGAGTTGACCTTGGACGCATCCAAAAAAAATGTATGCAAGACAAGCTCAAGGTAGGCAAGGTTATCAATGTGAAAACAAAGTAGCTCAATTGAGCACTATAATCAGACTATTTGTGCCTCCATCTCAACCCAATAACGAATCTGCGAGAGATTTATTCATTGCTCCTATACTCATTTTTTTGGGTATTTTTGTATAGAAGTGCAAAACATGGGCACATTGATAGGAATCCAAAATATATCATCTGTGGTCAAAAATATGCTACAGAAAATTCAGGCTGCATAGCTATTAAGATAATCAGCACCAGCATCATGAAAATTAATATCGTAGGTTGCAAAGGATTTCATCGTATTGTTCGATCAAATTTCCAAAAATGGATTTCAAGATACCTATTTAACTAGCAAAGCAATGATAATATGAGTTCTATAAGTATATAATATGAGTAAAGATATTCAAAGCTTATAATGATGTAAATATAGTTAGTATTGTGTCCAATTCAAATTCACAACAAAAGAAGTTTTGATAGGAAATTGACACATGCAGTCTCGAGCAACTCGACAACCATGGTTGTTGAGTTGACCTTGGACGCATCCAAAAAAAAGATGTATGCAAGACAAGCTCAAGGTAGGCAAGGTTATCAATGTGAAAACAAAGTAGCTCAATTGAGCACTATAATCAGACTATTTGTGCCTCCATCTCAACCCAATAACGAATCTGCGAGAATTTTAAATCTTTTACAATCGAATAAAAAACAAACAAGTTTAGTGTTGAAGCTTTTTTCGAAACAATGGTAACTCATTGGGACAAACATGTACCCTAGTATACTACTCAGCTTGCTCATACTAAAATTGTAGGCACCTCCAATTCAACAAGTTTTTTGGGTACATAATTAGTATCAAATCCTCCAAGAGTACATGAAAGCACCGTATCTAAGCTAAGAAAAACGAAAAAGTACCATAATACCATGTTGTACCATCTTTTTAGCCTCTTCCATAGATTTTCTTTGGAATAATGCATAGTTATAATCAGTCAATACAAATTCTCCAAGCATGAAGAGAGAATTTGCATGCTTCTCTGCACAATGTGAAAAATAAAATACAATTATTTCTTACACCTGATTTATGAATGAGATCATGTGGCAAACGAGGGTTGGTATATTAATCTAATATGACTATCGATAAACATAAGAGCATTATTGTGTGCTTCCATAATCTAATGTATTTTACCTTGAACTACAAAAAGCAAAAAAAAAAATTCATCAAAAATTGGCCTAGTCCACTGACTCGTAAAAAACAAAATAACAAATGGCCACAATAAATTATTTCGAGACACTCGACAATCAATCCAAACAAATATTGGCCAATCTCGAAAGAAATAAGCAAAAGCTAAAAAAAAAAAAACAGGAAACAGAGTCAACAATAGCGGCGCCTGTCTAATGTTTGAATACAGGAAAAAAATTATTAAAAATAAAAACATACTTTAGTTTTGTAAGAAAATCAAAATGTCTAAGCAAAATTGTCAAAAATGACGGCTCCCAAAGAAGAATAAAAGTCAAGAAATGCAGTATTTTTAATAAGTTAAACAAATTTATAGTACTAATGAGTGAGATTTGGACCCAAAATAAGATTAACAAAGCATCCAAACTACGTCGTGTTGGTTGAGGGGTGAACAGTAAACAGGTGATAGACACTTTATATATATATATATATATATATATATATATATATATATATATATATATATATATATATATAATCTAGTTGAATTGGACCAAAGTCAAGAGTTACTCAACAAAATCAAAACCAAATATTTTTTTTAAAAAAAAATAGCGGCTGGAATTTCTAAGCTTGAAAAAAGAAAAGAAAAATTGTTTTCTTTGGTTTTGTCGAGTTACTCGAAAAAATCAAAGCCAAATTTAAAAAAAAAAAAGAAAAAAATAAGCAAAGTCAACAAAAGTTGATTTTTTAAAAATTTAAAGCAAATTTGTAGCACAAAATGGTGGGATTTGGACGAAATTAGGAACAGTAAAACACTAAAACTACATCGATTGAAGGATGAATAGTAAATAATTGATAGACACTTATATTATATATCATACAGAAATAAGACCTAGTTAAGGAGCCCAAAGAAGGGGTCCAAGTGAATCCATAGGCCCAAGACAAATTTTATTGAGTAAGGGTCCAACATCGCCCAAGCTTAGAAAACGCCTAAGATCTAGGCGAGTGAAACGTCCTATCATCACGTAAAGTAACAGCTATTAAACAGTTACTAGTCATCTTATCACATCTCCACGTTTCACAATCCAAGAAGTTACAAACGGTTGAACCATGGAAGTAAAGGTAGCAGTTAATATAGCAGTTTCCGATAAATCGGCCATTATGGAGGAAGTGGGTAGTTATTGGACGATAATCAATTTCGATACAAAATTGAAAGAAACTATTAAGGGAGTATAAAAAGGAAAAGAGAATGAAAAGACATGTCTGATCAATCATTTTAAAAAAAAAACAGAGAACTATGTAATTTCCTTTCTCTTTAATGTTCTTATAAGCTTTATTTATTTTGCATTCCCGTGTGCTTGTGCTCCTTGGAGGCGTTTTGTTTCGTTTTTCTTCTTTTCTTATAATTATAATCTTTATAAATAAAACACTCCTGTTGGGACTTTGTCTCAAAAGTTGTTGTCCCTTACACATCGTCTGAATCTTTTTAATCGTTAGTGAAAGTTTATTTTTGCGCGAGTGAAGTTATGAACGAGACTCATCATTTTCTTTATTTCATTCATTTGATGAAACGGCAAGAAGTCAAGTAGCCGAGCTGGTTCCAACCAAAACCCCGTGCGCCCTTTGAGAGAGGAAAGACAGGAGGGCAAAAGTTGAATCATGAAGATTCACACTGAGCTTTTGATATATGCGTCCCATTACTAATGAAAGAAGGAGGATATTAAACAAACAAGCTAGCTAACTTCAACTAGCTGTTATGTTAGTTGTCGCGCGCCTGTTCGGAAAGGTCTGTTTAGTGAGAGGCTATGCCTTTGAGGTTCCTCATTGGCCTTGGTTTGGTGCAGGTCAGTTCCAGTTCAGCTCGAGTAACGGTGATTGAAGGGATGGGATCGGAAGCATTCCAAACCATACATAATGCATGAATATTACTAGCCAAAATATATGTGATATATTGTGGTTTTACAACAATGCTGGCAGCCACCATGGTGGCCTGAAAATGAACACCGATGTAGTAGTTAGAAGTGCGGTTATAAGGGAGAATGATTAATCAATGCATGATTATATGTTTAAAAAATGAACACCTTTAGTTTTCATGTAGTATTAGTCTTAATTTTGTCCAAATCTCACCATTTTGTCCTAATCTTTTGACACTTTTTGTATATTAAATTAATATATATGGCCGCATTTTTTGACTTCTTCATCTTTTCTTTTATTTGTTTTAATATACATATATTAGTGTCTTTTAGCCGCAATGATTGACTTCTTATATATTATAGTCAATATATATTCATTTTTTCCTTAATAAGTCATCAAATTTGGTGCCTTTTTATCTCAGTTGCTATGGAGAACAAATGACGAAATACAATCGATTCTTAAAGGTTTTGCTAAATTTCATTTTCTCTAAACTGCAGTTTTTTTTGTCCAACATAAATATTTGCTGCACTTTTTACATTAAGTATTTTTACATAATTCCAGTTGGAGACGATATCCCTATGGGTTACCTAACCATTGGATTTGGTTTCACATAATTTCATGTTGTATAACTCAAGGTATGGATATTTTTGTAAACTGCGACAGTATGAATCCGAGAAACTGACTTAGATGTTTTGGTGATCATTTTAGTATGCCGAAACATGCCGTCGGACTATAAAATTTTTATATGTGGTAGCTACATGGGTATTCTACGTTCCTTGAAAATTTCATATTGTTCGGTAATCGTTTTCTATGTCAAATAAATTTTTTTTACTCCATGACCGGGTGAATTGTTTCTCTAAATTGTCTTTCTGTTCACCAACTCAAAAATATGTTGTACCTTATATATTAAGTATTTTTACATAATTCCAGTTGGAGACGATAGCTCTATGGGTTACCTAACCATTGGCTTTGGTTTCACATGATTTCATGTTATATAACACAAGTTATAGACACTTTCTTAAATTGCGATAGCATGAATCTGAGAAACTGTCTGTGATGTTTCGGTGAGCATTTGAGTGTGTCAAAACATGCCGTCGGATTATCAAATTTTTATATGTGTTAGCTACATGGGTATTCTACATTCCGTGAAAATTTTATATTGTTCGGTAACCGTTTTCTATGTCAAATAAATATTTTTTGCTCCATGACTGGGTGAATTGTTTCTCAAAAACTGCACTTTCTGTTGACCAACTCAAAAATATCCTGCACCTTATATATTAAGTATTTTTACATAATTCCAGTGGGAGACGATAGCTCTATGGGTTACCTAACCATTGGCTTTGATTTCACATAATTTCATGGTATATAACTCAAGTTATGGACAATTTTGTAAACTACGACCGTATAAATCCGAGAAACTGCCTAGGGTGTTTCGGTGAGCATTTTAGTAAGCCGAAACATGCCGTCGGACTATCAAATTTTGATATGTGGTAGCTAAATGAGTATTCTATGTTCTCTGAAAATTTCATATTTTTCGGTTATCGTTTTCTATGTCAAACAAATTTTTGTTACTCCATGACCGGGTGAAGACATTTTTGTAACAGTGCCCTTATTTTGAAATTTTTATTCACCTAGTAATGGAGTAACAAAAAATTTTTTGACAAAGAAAACGATCACCGAACAATACGAAATTTTCAAGGGACATAGAATACTCAGGTAGCTACCACATACCAAAAATTAGTAGTCCGACGGCATGTTTAGGCATACTAAAATACTTACCGCGAAACCTCCTAGGCTGTTTTTCGGATTTATGCCGTCGGCGTGCCGGATTCGCTATTATAAACCAATCAAAAAACTTTAAGTAGTGTAAATATCTTCTTAAAAATTTTTGGACCTTGGTTTTGTGGTAGTTTTAGTGGATTCCTATGTTTTGGTTACACGTTAATGATGTGAACTTGAAAGGTTTTGCTAAACTTCATGTTTTTCTAAGACACAGTTTCTGTTGTCCAACTCAAACATTTACTGCATCTTATATATTAAATATTTTTACATAATTCCAGTTGGAAACGATAGCCCTATGGGTTATCTAACCATTGGCATTGGTTTTACATAATTTCATGTTATATAACTCAATTTATAGACAATTTTGTAAACTGTGACAGCATAAATCTGAAAAACTAACTAGGATGTTTCGATTAGCATTTTAGTAAGCCAAAATATGCCGTCGGACTGTCAAATTTTGATATGTGGTAGCAACATGAGTATTCTATGTTCCCTGAAAATTTCATATTTTTCGGTGATCGTTTTCTATGTGAAATGAATTTTTGTTAATCTATGACTAAATGAAGTTTTGAAGTTTTTTTTTTTCCAAGTACGTGCAATGGAAAAGTGATTGTTTAAGATTTTTTTTTTTTTTTTTTTTTTTGTATGTGGACTTTTTCATGACAAATATAAAAAAAAAAAAAAAAAAAAAAAAAGGGCAAAGTGGGGGAAATTTTTTTTTTTAATTTATCCCACTTTGTCGAGTTACTCGACAAAGTGGGAAAATTAAAATGTTTTTAATTTTCCCAATTTGCCGAGTAACTCGACAAAGTGGGAAACATTAAATTTTTTTTTTTTTTTTTGTAATTTGCACTTTTAGTACACATTCTTTTCATTTTATAACAAATTTACCTATAATCTTTTTTTTTTGACTTTGGCCATCCCCGACTTTTAAATTTCGTTTCAAATTTTATTTTGTCCACCTCTTTAAATAACAAAAAAAAAACAAATAACAACAAAATAAAATAAAAATGTATATGAAGTCCTCCAACTTTTAAAAAGTAGCCCAATTTTATTTTGACATTTTTAAAAAAAAAAAAATTTTAAATTTCTCGAGTTATTCGACATTTTTTTTTTTTACATTTTGTCGAGTTCCTCGAATTTAAAAAAAAAATATATATATATATATATATATATATATATATATATATATATTTAAAGTTGTTGAGTTACTCGACAAAAAAATAAAAAAGAAAAATTATTTTTTTTTTAAATGTCAAAATAAAAACATTTTTTTTTTAAAATTTTGTAGAGTCACTCGAATTTTTAAAATATATATATATAAATTTTGTCAAGTTACTCGAATTTAAAAAAACAAAAAAAAAAAATTTTTTTAAAATTATGTCGAGTTACTCGAATTTAAAAAAAAATTTTAAAAATTTTTTATCGAGTTACTCGAATTTTAAAAAAAAAAAAAAAAATTTTAAAAATGTTGTCGAGTTACTCGAATTTTTAAAAAAAAAAAAAAATTTTTTTAAAAATGTTGTCTAGTTACTCGAATTTAAGAAAAAAATTATTTTTTTTTTATTTTTGTCGAGTTACTCGAATTTTTAAAATATATATATATATATATATATATATATATATATATATATATATATATATATATATATATATATATTTTAACTTTTGTCGAGTTACTTGAATTTTTAAAAAAAAAAAAAAAATTCACTTTTGTCGAGTTACTCGAATTTAAAAAAAAAACAAAAATTTTTTTTTCTTAACTTGTGTCGAGTTAATCGAATTTAAAAAAAAAAAAGAAAACTTTAACTTTTGTCGAATTACTCAAATTTAAAAATTACTTTTGACGAGTTACTCGAATTTTATAAAAAAAAAACAAAAAAAAAAGAAAATTTTAACTTTTGTCGAATTACTCAAATTTAAAAAAAAAAAAAAAAAAATTTACTTTTGTCGAGTGACTCGAAATTTTAAAAAAAAAATATTTTTTTTTTTTACTTTTGTCGAGTAACTCGAATTTATAAAAAAAAAATATATATATATATATATATATATATATATATATATATATATATATATATATATATATATATATTTTTTTTTTAATTTTGTCGAGTAACTCGAATTTATAAAAAAAAAAAAAAAAAAAAAAAAAAATTTTTTACTTTTGTCGAGTAACTCGACTTTATAAAAAAAAAAAAGAAAAAAAAATTTTTTTTTTTACTTTTGTCGAGTTACTCGACTATTAAAAAAAAAAAATTGTCAAATAACTCGACAAAAATTTTAAAATTTTTTTTTTTTTTTTTTTGAAATTCGAAAAAGTTTGTCGAGTTACTATTCAACTCGACAAACTTTTTCGAGATGAATAGTAACTCGAAAAAGTTACTATTCACGAAAATTTTTTTTTTTTTTTTTTCAAAAAAATTCGAAAAAGTTTGTCGAGTTACTATTCAACTCGACAAACTTTTTCGTGGTGAATAGTAACTCGAAAAAAGTTACTGTTCATGAAAAAAAAAATTTTTTTTTTTTAAATTCGAAAAAGTTTGTCGAGTTACTATTCAACTCGACAAACTTTTTCGAGGTGAATAGTAACTCGAAAAAGTTACTGTTCATGAAAAAAAAAAATTTTTTTTTTTTTAAATTCGAAAAAGTTTGTCGAGTTACTATTCAACTCGACACACTTTTACGAGGTGAATAGTAACTCAAAAAAGTTACTGTTCATGAATTTTTTTTTTTTTTTTTTTATGGTGAGCTTTTACATTTCTAATTTTTTTTTTCAATGAAAAAAATCAACAACATATTTTATTTTTTATAACTATTAATTATAACATTCTTACCAATAATGTTACAAATATTTTTTTATACTAATTGCTAAAATAAAATAAAATAAAATATATTGTATTAATTGATTATGATATATATTCTATTTTACTATATTCTAATAAATGAAACATTAAATAAAATTTTGTATATGCTTTATTTATCAAGTTACTTGAAAAATCCAAATTTAAGACTCACGAGTTTCTTGAAAAATAACAGCACTAAATAAGAATAAAAAATTATTTAAATGTATGACATCATTTAAATAAAAAAGGGAAACAAAATAATGAAAATTTTAAATTTCGTTCGTTCATCGAGTAACTCCGGCAACTCGATTTTCAGTTTGTCGAGCTACTTGAGCTATTGAATAGATTGATTTCGTATCACATTTTTAATCGAGTAACTCGACAAACTTTATTTTGGGTTTATCAAGTTACTCGAGTAACTTCAACAATGCATATTGTTCATTTTATAGTTTACTTTTTGTATTTAAATTATGTAATACACTTAAATTTTTTTATTTTTTAGTTTTTTCGTTTTATTTTTTAACCAATTCGTGGAACTCAAATTTAGATTTATCGAGTTACTAGATAAATTAATCATAATAAAACAATATATGATATATTGTATTGATTGATTATGATATATATTAAATTTATATAATATATATTTTATTTTGCTATATTCTAATAAATAATCATTTAAATACAATTATGTATGTGCTTCATTTATCAAAAATTAACAAATCCAAATTTCATGTTTACACGTTCCTCGAATAATAACATTACAACATTCAAATTAAACAAAATAGTCAATGTATTAAATAATTTAAATAAAATAAGCTTCAAAAAATAAAAATTATGCATTTCATTAGTTTCTTGAGTAACTCGGGAAACTCGATTTTAACTTTGTCGAGTTATGCTCTACAATGAATAATGAGTTCTTTTATATCAATAATATTTCATATTCTATAACCTAATATAATATGTAATAATAAATTAGCTATTATAAAAAAATTTATATATTATTTTAAATTAATATAATATATCATATCTAATTTTATGAAATATAAAAACACAGTGGAGTAAAATTTGTTATAATAATTATTTTTATTTATTACAATAATTATATTAAATTATATTATGGAAATCATTTTTTATTTATAATTACTATTTATAATATTCTTTATAACAAAATTTATATTAATATTCATGAAGACAATTTATAAATAAAAATTTAATAAATTTTATAACAATTTATAAAAAAATTTATTTAATATCAATTTGTTATAATAAATTGATTACACTCATTAAATCATTATAATTAATTAATAATCTAATAGTACAAAATTAATTTTGTTATGTTATAAATTTATTATAATAATTGTTTATTGTAGTATGTAATAGTAATTTCTAAAAGAAAAGAAAATATAATATATTGTATTAGTTCATTATGATACATATTATATTTATATAATATTTACTTTATTATAATTTTCTGCTTACTATAGTCTATTATACTAAATAATACATTAAAATTATTTTGTTTTTTTTCTGTCTCCGTCAATTAACTAGACCAAATGCTTGCCCAATATTTAAAATTTTCCATTCTATAGCTCGACAAACGTTTTCCACATAGATAGTCTTTTATTGTTAAAGGAAAATGTTAGTTTTTTTTTTTTTTTTTTATGGTGAGCTTTTACATTTCTAATTTTTTTATAAATTAAAATTTGATTAGAGTAGGTGTAAACAAAAATTAATTATATTATGACCCTCTTTCTCTATATATTTTTTCACTTTTTAATATTTAAAATTATTCACAAGGAAAAAGAGAGGATTTTTGTACAGCTTTGAGAGTTCATGCGTGCATATCTAAGATGATTCACTGCAAATGCTAAGACTTGTATTATTTTTTGTCGATGCTTTTGGAGAACTGATTATTAAGCTTATTAGATTATTAAACAAAGAGTTAGAATTTTTTAACTTAGCAAAGGCATGAGACAATTAGAAATAAAATCCCACCATTGGAACAACATAACTTTACAAAAATTAAATCAAAAAAAAAATTTTTTTTTTTTGTTTCTCGAGTTATTTTTTTCCCTTTTTTCCCACTTTACCTCATAACTCGGCAAATTAGTAAAAAAAAAAACAAAAATTTTTTCTAAATAATTTTTGACTTTCTCCAGAAAGTAAAAAAAGAATAAAATAAATAAAAATAAAAATTTTGGTGGCTTCCAGAGAAAGCCACCAAAAAAAAAAAAAAAAAATACAAAACAAAAAAAAAAATTTGGTGGCTTTCTCGAGCAACTCGAGAAAGCCACCAATTTTTTTTTTTTTTTTTTTTTTGTGGCTTTCAACTCGAGAAAGCCTTATTTAAATTTTTTTTTTGTTTTTTTTTTGGTTTCTTAAGTAACTCGAAAAGTCATTTGGGAATTTTTTTTTTTAAAAAAAAATACTAATTTCGTCGAGTTTTAAGACAAAGTGGGGAAAAAGATAAAAAAAAAATATTCAAAATTTCACTTAGTCATGGATTAAAAAAAATTCATTTGACATAGAAAACGATCACCGAAAAATATGAAATTTTCAAGGAACATAGAATATTCATGTAGCTACCACATATCAAAATTTGATACTCCGACGACATGTTTCGGCTTACTAAAATGCTTACTGAAACATCCTACTGGAATAAAGAGGAAAAAAATGGAAAAAAATCAACAATTAATGATAATGCTTAAACTTTTTGTTTTATGTTATAAACAAATTGTACACATGCAATTTGAAAAATAAATTTTTTAAGTCGATAACATTTTATTTTTATTTTTTTTTCTAAATAATTTGATAAAATTTTATGTTAAATTTGTTCTATAGATTTGTTGTGTAAACGTTTTATTCCAGTGTATAATAAATTGATTATTATAATAAATTGACATAATTATTATAATAAATTTGCATTCCATTGTGTTATCATAATTGTTAAAATAAAATAAAATAAAATATATTATAATAATTTAATATATCGATCAGTTATAAGCCACCAACTGCAACATTAAAAAACAAATGTTTTATTTACAATAAATTCATATTAAGTTTTATTATAATTATTAATTATACTAAAAATTGATTATTTTAATAAAATTTATATAATTAGTATAATAAATTGACATAATTATTATAATAAATTTGCATTCCACTGTGTTATTATAATTGTTAAAATAAAGTATATTATAATAATTTTATATCATATATAATTTATTATACAATGTTATAATAAATGATAGGGTAAAAAAACTATGCATGTGCTTAAATTATCAAAGAACTCGACAAACTGAAATTTGAGATTGCCGAGTTGCTCAATTATTTATATGAATAAAATGACACATACCACAAAGTCAAAAATAAAATTCAAAACTAATGTTGTCGAGTTGCTCGACAACAATTAAAAAAAATATTCAAAAGCAATGTTATCGAGTAACTTGAAAAAAAAAAGACAAAAGCACATGTCTCACCCTTTGTCGAGAACTCGACAGACTCCAGTTACTCGACAAACTGGACAATTTGTCGAATTACTCGACAACATTTTTTTTCCCCATTTGGCTTATTGTTTACTTTATTATAATTTTTATTATTTTTTATATTTTTTAATTATTTTACTGTTTACAAAAAAATGTAACTTCTTTGCAGATTTTTAGATTTGTTTTTCACTTTTATTATAAATGTTATTTATAGATTATTTGAGATTAGTCATTTTGAATTTTGAATGAAATAATGGTAGCTTTCTCTAGCTTTGATTTTGATTATTGGAATTTGTTTTTTTTTTCCCTGACGCCATTTTGTCGAACAACTCGACAAACTCCATTCCATGGAATTAATATATATTTTTTCATTTATCCCCTTCCCTGTCGAGTTACTCGACAAACTGGGGTTTGTCCCAGTTTGTCGAGCAACTCGACAAATTCGTTGGAGTCTCACAAAAAAAAACCTCCGTTCTGAATTAGATATTGAGAAAATTATATGGACATGTATTCTCATCCACAATCAGATCGTCAATTTTTTTTTTTTTTAAGGAAAAAAATAGGAACCGCCGTTCTAAATTAGACATGTCATCCACTTTTGTCGCCGCCGCCATTTCTGTGTTAATTTTTCTTCCACCAAAACAAAGACCATACTCTTCTCCTTACAATTTACAAATCATACGAGTAAACCAAAATTGTTGATTTGCTGCGAAATAAACAGTGCCCTGGTTAATGACCCAAAAGACATTTTATGGGACTATGAAGACCCATAAAATGAAGTTTGTCAGGTTCAAATCTCTTACACACACGTGCTTTGTTTGTTATCAGTCCATTAGGAATTGTAAATTGTAATTTTGTTTATAGTTGTTTGTTTGATCGTGAAATTTTCGGTAAATCCATTCCAATTTTTTAATTTATTGAACGTTCCGTTCGATGAGGATACTTCTGGAGTTTTGAGCTTTAGTACACTCAAATTTGAATTCGTTTGTCTTTTTCACTGTTGGGGTCCTCCCTCATTTTACAGATATTTTCCTTGCATTTGACCCAGGTTTTGTTGTTAATGGTGTAATTAATTTTTCTTTTAGTGATTTACGTGTGGGGTATGTGATTAATGTGTAAGTCTTCGAGTAAACCCAAGGTAACAATTCAAAGAATTATTAAACCAACGCGACGTCATTTTCATGTAGTATTAGTCTTAATTTTGTCCAAATCTCACCATTTTGTCCTAATCTTTTGACACTTTTTGTATATTAAATTAATATATATGGCCGCATTTTTTGACTTCTTCATCTTTTCTTTTATTTGTTTTAATATACATATATTAGTGTCTTTTAGCCGCAATTATTGACTTCTTATATATTATAGTCAATATATATTCATTTTTCCCTTAATAAGTCATCAAATTTGGTGCTTTTTTATCTCAGTTGCTATGGAGAACAAATGACGAAATACAATCGATTCTTAAAGGTTTTGCTAAATTTCATTTTCTCTAAACTGCAGTTTTTTTTTGTCCAACATAAATATTTGCTGCACTTTATACATTAAGTATTTTTACATAATTCCAGTTGGAGACGATATCCCTATGGGTTACCTAACCATTGGATTTGGTTTCACATAATTTCATGTTGTATAACTCAAGGTATGGATATTTTTGTAAACTGCGACAGTATGAATCCGAGAAACTGACTTAGATGTTTTGGTGATCATTTTAGTATGCCGAAACATGCCGTCGGACTATAAAATTTTTATATGTGGTAGCTACATGGGTATTCTACGTTCCTTGAAAATTTCATATTGTTCAGTAATCGTTTTCTATGTCAAATAAATTTTTTTTACTCCATGACCGGGTGAATTGTTTCTCTAAATTGTCTTTCTGTTCACCAACTCAAAAATATGTTGTACCTTATATATTAAGTATTTTTAGATAATTCCATTTGGAGACGATAGCTCTATGGGTTACCTAACCATTGGCTTTGGTTTCACATGATTTCATGTTATATAACTCAAGTTATGGACACTTTCTTAAATTGCGATAGCATGAATCCGAGAAACTGCTTGTGATGTTTCGGTGAGCATTTGAGTGTGTCAAAACATGCCGTCGGATTATCAAATTTTTATATGTGTTAGCTACATGGGTATTCTACATTCCGTGCAAATTTTATATTGTTCGGTAACCGTTTTCTATGTCAAATAAATATTTTTTGCTCCATGACTGGGTGAATTGTTTCTCGAAACTGCACTTTCTGTTGACCAACTCAAAAATATCCTGCACCTTATATATTAAGTATTTTTACATAATTTCAGTGGGAGACGATAGCTCTATGGGTTACCTAACCATTGGCTTTGATTTCACATAATTTCATGGTATATAACTCAAGTTATGGACAATTTTGTAAACTACGACCGTATAAATCCGAGAAACTGCCTAGGGTGTTTCGGTGAGCATTTTAGTAAGCCGAAACATGCCGTCGGACTATCAAATTTTGATATGTTGTAGCTAAATGAGTATTCTATGTTCTCTGAAAATTTCATATTTTTCGGTTATCGTTTTCTATGTCAAACAAATTTTTGTTACTCCATGACCAGGTGAAGAAATTTTTGTAACAGTGCCCTTATTTTGAAATTTTTATTCACCTGGTCATGGAGTAACAAAAATTTTTTTGACAAAGAAAACGATCACCGAACAATACGAAATTTTCAAGGGACATAGAATACTCAGGTAGCTACCACATACCAAAAATTAGTAGTCCGACGGCATGTTTAGGCATACTAAAATACTTACTGCGAAACCTCCTAGGCTGTTTTTCGGATTTATGCCGTCGGCGTGCCGGATTCGCTATTATAAACCAATCAAAAAATTTTAAGTAGTGTAAATATCTTCTTAAAAATTTTTGGACCTTGGTTTTGTGGTAGTTTTAGTGGATTCCTATGTTTTGGTTACACGTTAATGATGTGAACTTGAAAGGTTTTGCTAAACTTCATGTTTTCTTCAACCAATGCGACGTCGTTTTCATGTAGTATTAGTCTTAATTTTGTCCAAATCTCACCATTTTGTCCTAATCTTTTGACACTTTTTGTATATTCAATTAATATATATGGCCGCATTTTTTGACTTCTTCATCTTTTCTTTTATTTGTTTTAATATACATATATTAGTGTCTTTTAGCCGCAATTATTGACTTCTTATATATTATAGTCAATATATATTCATTTTTCCCTTAATAAGTCATCAAATTTGGTGCCTTTTTATCTCAGTTGCTATGGAGAACAGATGACGAAATACAATCGATTCTTAAAGGTTTTGCTAAATTTCATTTTCTCTAAACTGCAGTTTTTTTTTGTCCAACATAAATATTTGCTGCACTTTATACATTAAGTATTTTTACATAATTCCAGTTGGAGACGATATCCCTATGGGTTACCTAACCATTGGATTTGGTTTCACATAATTTCATGTTGTATAACTCAAGGTATGGATATTTTTGTAAACTGCGACAGTATGAATCCGAGAAACTGACTTAGATGTTTTGGTGATCATTTTAGTATGCCGAAACATGCCGTCGGACTATAAAATTTTAATATGTGGTAGCTACATGGGTATTCTACGTTCCTTGAAAATTTCATATTGTTCAGTAATCGTTTTCTATGTCAAATAAATTTTTTTTACTCCATGACCGGATGAATTGTTTCTCTAAATTGTCTTTCTGTTCACCAACTCAAAAATATGTTGTACCTTATATATTAAGTATTTTTACATAATTCCAGTTGGAGACGATAGCTCTATGGGTTACCTAACCATTGGCTTTGGTTTCACATGATTTCATGTTATATAACTCAAGTTATGGACACTTTCTTAAATTGCGATAGCATGAATCCGAGAAACTGCTTGTGATGTTTCGGTGAGCATTTGAGTGTGTCAAAACATGCCGTCGGATTATCAAATTTTTATATGTGTTAGCTACATGGGTATTCTACATTCCGTGAAAATTTTATATTGTTCGGTAACCGTTTTCTATGTCAAATAAATATTTTTTGCTCCATGACTGGGTGAATTGTTTCTCGAAACTGCACTTTCCGTTGACCAACTCAAAAATATCCTGCACCTTATATATTAAGTATTTTTACATAATTTCAGTGGGAGACGATAGCTCTATGGGTTACCTAACCATTGGCTTTGATTTCACATAATTTCATGGTATATAACTCAAGTTATGGACAATTTTGTAAACTACGACCGTATAAATCCGAGAAACTGCCTAGGGTGTTTCGGTGAGCATTTTAGTAAGCCGAAACATGCCGTCGGACTATCAAATTTTGATATGTGGTAGCTAAATGAGTATTCTATGTTCTCTGAAAATTTCATATTTTTCGGTTATCGTTTTCTATGTCAAACAAATTTTTGTTACTCCATGACCGGGTGAAGAAATTTTTGTAACAGTGCCCTTATTTTGAAATTTTTATTCACCTGGTCATGGAGTAACAAAAAATTTTTTGACAAAGAAAACGATCACCGAACAATACGAAATTTTCAAGGGACATAGAATACTCAGGTAGCTACCACATACCAAAAATTAGTAGTCCGACGGCATGTTTAGGCATACTAAAATACTTACCGCGAAACCTCCTAGGCTGTTTTTCGGATTTATGCCGTCGGCGTGCCGGATTCGCTATTATAAACCAATCAAAAAACTTTAAGTAGTGTAAATATCTTCTTAAAAATTTTTGGACCTTGGTTTTGTGGTAGTTTTAGTGGATTCCTATGTTTTGGTTACACGTTAATGATGTGAACTTGAAAGGTTTTGCTAAACTTCATGTTTTTCTAAGATACAGTTTCTGTTGTCCAACTCAAACATTTACTGCATCTTATATATTAAATATTTTTACATAATTCCAGTTGGAAACTATAGCCCTATGGGTTATCTAACCATTGGCATTGGTTTTACATAATTTCATGTTATATAACTCAATTTATAGACAATTTTGTAAACTGTGACAGCATAAATCTGAAAAACTAACTAGGATGTTTCGATTAGCATTTTAGTAAGCCAAAATATGCCGTCGGACTGTCAAATTTTGATATGTGGTAGCAACATGAGTATTCTATGTTCCCTGAAGATTTCATATTTTTCGGTGATCGTTTTCTATGTAAAATGAATTTTTGTTAATCCATGACTAAATGAAGTTTTGAAGTTTTTTTTTCCCACGTACGTACAATGGAAAAGTGACTGTTTAAGAATTTTTTTTTTTATTTTTTTTTTTGTAGGTGGACTTTTTCATGACAAATATAAAAAAGAAAAAAAAAAAAAAATTTCCCCACTTAGCCGAGTAGGCAAAGTGGGGGAATTTTTTTTTTTTTTAATTTATCCCACTTTGTCGAGTTACTCGGCAAAGTGGGAAAATTAAAATGTTTTTAATTTTCCCACTTTGCCGAGTAAGTCGACAAAGTGGGAAACATTAAATTTTTTTTTTTTTTTTGTAATTTGCACTTTTAGTCCACATTCTTTTCATTATATAACAAATTTACCCATAATCTTTTTTTTTTGACTTTGGCCATCCCCGACTTTTAAATTTCGTTTCAAATTTTATTTTGTCCACCTCTTTAAATAATAAAAAAAAACAAATAACAATAAAATAAAATAAAAATGTATATGAAGTCCTACAACTTTTAAAAAGTAGCCCAATTTTATTTTGACATTTTTAAAAAAAAAATATTTTTTTAAATTTCTCGAGTTATTCGACATTTTTTTTTTTTACATTTTGTCGAGTTCCTCGAATTTAAATATAAATATATATATATATATATATATATATATATATATATATATATATATATTTAAAGTTGTTGAGTTACTCGAAAAAAAAATAAAAAAGAAATTTTTTTTTTTTTTAAATTTGTCGAGTTACCAACCAAAAAAAATAAAAACATTTATTTTTTAAAATTTTGTAGAGTCACTCAAATTTTTAAAATATATATATATATAAATCTTGTTAAGTTACTCGAATTTAAAAAAACAAAAAATTTTTTTTTTTTTAAAATTATGTCGAGTTACTCGAATTTAAAAAAAAAAATTTAAAAATTTTTTATCGAGTTACTCGAATTTTTAAAAAAAAAATTTTTTTTTTTAAAAATGTTGTCGAGTTACTCGAATTTTTAAAAAAAAAAAAAATTTTTTTAAAAATGTTGTCGAGTTACTCGAATTATAAAAAAAAACCCCGTGCGCCCTTTGAGAGAGGAAAGACAGGAGGGCAAAAGTTGAATCATGAAGATTCACACTGAGCTTTTGATATATGCGTCCCATTACTAATGAAAGAAGGAGGATATTAAACAAACAAGCTAGCTAACTTCAACTAGCTGTTATGTTAGTTGTCGCGCGCCTGTTCGGAAAGGTCTGTTTAGTGAGAGGCTATGCCTTTGAGGTTCCTCATTGGCCTTGGTTTGGTGCAGGTCAGTTCCAGTTCAGCTCGAGTAACGGTGATTGAAGGGATGGGATCGGAAGCATTCCAAACCATACATAATGCATGAATATTACTAGCCAAAATATATGTGATATATTGTGGTTTTACAACAATGCTGGCAGCCACCATGGTGGCCTGAAAATGAACACCGATGTAGTAGTTAGAAGTGCGGTTATAAGGGAGAATGATTAATCAATGCATGATTATATGTTTAAAAAATGAACACCTTTAGTTTTCATGTAGTATTAGTCTTAATTTTGTCCAAATCTCACCATTTTGTCCTAATCTTTTGACACTTTTTGTATATTAAATTAATATATATGGCCGCATTTTTTGACTTCTTCATCTTTTCTTTTATTTGTTTTAATATACATATATTAGTGTCTTTTAGCCGCAATGATTGACTTCTTATATATTATAGTCAATATATATTCATTTTTTCCTTAATAAGTCATCAAATTTGGTGCCTTTTTATCTCAGTTGCTATGGAGAACAAATGACGAAATACAATCGATTCTTAAAGGTTTTGCTAAATTTCATTTTCTCTAAACTGCAGTTTTTTTTGTCCAACATAAATATTTGCTGCACTTTTTACATTAAGTATTTTTACATAATTCCAGTTGGAGACGATATCCCTATGGGTTACCTAACCATTGGATTTGGTTTCACATAATTTCATGTTGTATAACTCAAGGTATGGATATTTTTGTAAACTGCGACAGTATGAATCCGAGAAACTGACTTAGATGTTTTGGTGATCATTTTAGTATGCCGAAACATGCCGTCGGACTATAAAATTTTTATATGTGGTAGCTACATGGGTATTCTACGTTCCTTGAAAATTTCATATTGTTCGGTAATCGTTTTCTATGTCAAATAAATTTTTTTTACTCCATGACCGGGTGAATTGTTTCTCTAAATTGTCTTTCTGTTCACCAACTCAAAAATATGTTGTACCTTATATATTAAGTATTTTTACATAATTCCAGTTGGAGACGATAGCTCTATGGGTTACCTAACCATTGGCTTTGGTTTCACATGATTTCATGTTATATAACACAAGTTATAGACACTTTCTTAAATTGCGATAGCATGAATCTGAGAAACTGTCTGTGATGTTTCGGTGAGCATTTGAGTGTGTCAAAACATGCCGTCGGATTATCAAATTTTTATATGTGTTAGCTACATGGGTATTCTACATTCCGTGAAAATTTTATATTGTTCGGTAACCGTTTTCTATGTCAAATAAATATTTTTTGCTCCATGACTGGGTGAATTGTTTCTCAAAAACTGCACTTTCTGTTGACCAACTCAAAAATATCCTGCACCTTATATATTAAGTATTTTTACATAATTCCAGTGGGAGACGATAGCTCTATGGGTTACCTAACCATTGGCTTTGATTTCACATAATTTCATGGTATATAACTCAAGTTATGGACAATTTTGTAAACTACGACCGTATAAATCCGAGAAACTGCCTAGGGTGTTTCGGTGAGCATTTTAGTAAGCCGAAACATGCCGTCGGACTATCAAATTTTGATATGTGGTAGCTAAATGAGTATTCTATGTTCTCTGAAAATTTCATATTTTTCGGTTATCGTTTTCTATGTCAAACAAATTTTTGTTACTCCATGACCGGGTGAAGACATTTTTGTAACAGTGCCCTTATTTTGAAATTTTTATTCACCTAGTAATGGAGTAACAAAAAATTTTTTGACAAAGAAAACGATCACCGAACAATACGAAATTTTCAAGGGACATAGAATACTCAGGTAGCTACCACATACCAAAAATTAGTAGTCCGACGGCATGTTTAGGCATACTAAAATACTTACCGCGAAACCTCCTAGGCTGTTTTTCGGATTTATGCCGTCGGCGTGCCGGATTCGCTATTATAAACCAATCAAAAAACTTTAAGTAGTGTAAATATCTTCTTAAAAATTTTTGGACCTTGGTTTTGTGGTAGTTTTAGTGGATTCCTATGTTTTGGTTACACGTTAATGATGTGAACTTGAAAGGTTTTGCTAAACTTCATGTTTTTCTAAGATACAGTTTCTGTTGTCCAACTCAAACATTTACTGCATCTTATATATTAAATATTTTTACATAATTCCAGTTGGAAACTATAGCCCTATGGGTTATCTAACCATTGGCATTGGTTTTACATAATTTCATGTTATATAACTCAATTTATAGACAATTTTGTAAACTGTGACAGCATAAATCTGAAAAACTAACTAGGATGTTTCGATTAGCATTTTAGTAAGCCAAAATATGCCGTCGGACTGTCAAATTTTGATATGTGGTAGCAACATGAGTATTCTATGTTCCCTGAAGATTTCATATTTTTCGGTGATCGTTTTCTATGTAAAATGAATTTTTGTTAATCCATGACTAAATGAAGTTTTGAAGTTTTTTTTTCCCACGTACGTACAATGGAAAAGTGACTGTTTAAGAATTTTTTTTTTTATTTTTTTTTTTGTAGGTGGACTTTTTCATGACAAATATAAAAAAGAAAAAAAAAAAAAAATTTCCCCACTTAGCCGAGTAGGCAAAGTGGGGGAATTTTTTTTTTTTTTAATTTATCCCACTTTGTCGAGTTACTCGGCAAAGTGGGAAAATTAAAATGTTTTTAATTTTCCCACTTTGCCGAGTAAGTCGACAAAGTGGGAAACATTAAATTTTTTTTTTTTTTTTGTAATTTGCACTTTTAGTCCACATTCTTTTCATTATATAACAAATTTACCCATAATCTTTTTTTTTTGACTTTGGCCATCCCCGACTTTTAAATTTCGTTTCAAATTTTATTTTGTCCACCTCTTTAAATAATAAAAAAAAACAAATAACAATAAAATAAAATAAAAATGTATATGAAGTCCTACAACTTTTAAAAAGTAGCCCAATTTTATTTTGACATTTTTAAAAAAAAAATATTTTTTTAAATTTCTCGAGTTATTCGACATTTTTTTTTTTTACATTTTGTCGAGTTCCTCGAATTTAAATATAAATATATATATATATATATATATATATATATATATATATATTTAAAGTTGTTGAGTTACTCGAAAAAAAAATAAAAAAGAAATTTTTTTTTTTTTTAAATTTGTCGAGTTACCAACCAAAAAAAATAAAAACATTTATTTTTTAAAATTTTGTAGAGTCACTCAAATTTTTAAAATATATATATATATAAATCTTGTTAAGTTACTCGAATTTAAAAAAACAAAAAATTTTTTTTTTTTTAAAATTATGTCGAGTTACTCGAATTTAAAAAAAAAAATTTAAAAATTTTTTATCGAGTTACTCGAATTTTTAAAAAAAAAATTTTTTTTTTTAAAAATGTTGTCGAGTTACTCGAATTTTTAAAAAAAAAAAAAAATTTTTTTAAAAATGTTGTCGAGTTACTCGAATTATAAAAAAAAACCCCGTGCGCCCTTTGAGAGAGGAAAGACAGGAGGGCAAAAGTTGAATCATGAAGATTCACACTGAGCTTTTGATATATGCGTCCCATTACTAATGAAAGAAGGAGGATATTAAACAAACAAGCTAGCTAACTTCAACTAGCTGTTATGTTAGTTGTCGCGCGCCTGTTCGGAAAGGTCTGTTTAGTGAGAGGCTATGCCTTTGAGGTTCCTCATTGGCCTTGGTTTGGTGCAGGTCAGTTCCAGTTCAGCTCGAGTAACGGTGATTGAAGGGATGGGATCGGAAGCATTCCAAACCATACATAATGCATGAATATTACTAGCCAAAATATATGTGATATATTGTGGTTTTACAACAATGCTGGCAGCCACCATGGTGGCCTGAAAATGAACACCGATGTAGTAGTTAGAAGTGCGGTTATAAGGGAGAATGATTAATCAATGCATGATTATATGTTTAAAAAATGAACACCTTTAGTTTTCATGTAGTATTAGTCTTAATTTTGTCCAAATCTCACCATTTTGTCCTAATCTTTTGACACTTTTTGTATATTAAATTAATATATATGGCCGCATTTTTTGACTTCTTCATCTTTTCTTTTATTTGTTTTAATATACATATATTAGTGTCTTTTAGCCGCAATGATTGACTTCTTATATATTATAGTCAATATATATTCATTTTTTCCTTAATAAGTCATCAAATTTGGTGCCTTTTTATCTCAGTTGCTATGGAGAACAAATGACGAAATACAATCGATTCTTAAAGGTTTTGCTAAATTTCATTTTCTCTAAACTGCAGTTTTTTTTGTCCAACATAAATATTTGCTGCACTTTTTACATTAAGTATTTTTACATAATTCCAGTTGGAGACGATATCCCTATGGGTTACCTAACCATTGGATTTGGTTTCACATAATTTCATGTTGTATAACTCAAGGTATGGATATTTTTGTAAACTGCGACAGTATGAATCCGAGAAACTGACTTAGATGTTTTGGTGATCATTTTAGTATGCCGAAACATGCCGTCGGACTATAAAATTTTTATATGTGGTAGCTACATGGGTATTCTACGTTCCTTGAAAATTTCATATTGTTCGGTAATCGTTTTCTATGTCAAATAAATTTTTTTTACTCCATGACCGGGTGAATTGTTTCTCTAAATTGTCTTTCTGTTCACCAACTCAAAAATATGTTGTACCTTATATATTAAGTATTTTTACATAATTCCAGTTGGAGACGATAGCTCTATGGGTTACCTAACCATTGGCTTTGGTTTCACATGATTTCATGTTATATAACACAAGTTATAGACACTTTCTTAAATTGCGATAGCATGAATCTGAGAAACTGTCTGTGATGTTTCGGTGAGCATTTGAGTGTGTCAAAACATGCCGTCGGATTATCAAATTTTTATATGTGTTAGCTACATGGGTATTCTACATTCCGTGAAAATTTTATATTGTTCGGTAACCGTTTTCTATGTCAAATAAATATTTTTTGCTCCATGACTGGGTGAATTGTTTCTCAAAAACTGCACTTTCTGTTGACCAACTCAAAAATATCCTGCACCTTATATATTAAGTATTTTTACATAATTCCAGTGGGAGACGATAGCTCTATGGGTTACCTAACCATTGGCTTTGATTTCACATAATTTCATGGTATATAACTCAAGTTATGGACAATTTTGTAAACTACGACCGTATAAATCCGAGAAACTGCCTAGGGTGTTTCGGTGAGCATTTTAGTAAGCCGAAACATGCCGTCGGACTATCAAATTTTGATATGTGGTAGCTAAATGAGTATTCTATGTTCTCTGAAAATTTCATATTTTTCGGTTATCGTTTTCTATGTCAAACAAATTTTTGTTACTCCATGACCGGGTGAAGACATTTTTGTAACAGTGCCCTTATTTTGAAATTTTTATTCACCTAGTAATGGAGTAACAAAAAATTTTTTGACAAAGAAAACGATCACCGAACAATACGAAATTTTCAAGGGACATAGAATACTCAGGTAGCTACCACATACCAAAAATTAGTAGTCCGACGGCATGTTTAGGCATACTAAAATACTTACCGCGAAACCTCCTAGGCTGTTTTTCGGATTTATGCCGTCGGCGTGCCGGATTCGCTATTATAAACCAATCAAAAAACTTTAAGTAGTGTAAATATCTTCTTAAAAATTTTTGGACCTTGGTTTTGTGGTAGTTTTAGTGGATTCCTATGTTTTGGTTACACGTTAATGATGTGAACTTGAAAGGTTTTGCTAAACTTCATGTTTTTCTAAGATACAGTTTCTGTTGTCCAACTCAAACATTTACTGCATCTTATATATTAAATATTTTTACATAATTCCAGTTGGAAACTATAGCCCTATGGGTTATCTAACCATTGGCATTGGTTTTACATAATTTCATGTTATATAACTCAATTTATAGACAATTTTGTAAACTGTGACAGCATAAATCTGAAAAACTAACTAGGATGTTTCGATTAGCATTTTAGTAAGCCAAAATATGCCGTCGGACTGTCAAATTTTGATATGTGGTAGCAACATGAGTATTCTATGTTCCCTGAAGATTTCATATTTTTCGGTGATCGTTTTCTATGTAAAATGAATTTTTGTTAATCCATGACTAAATGAAGTTTTGAAGTTTTTTTTTCCCACGTACGTACAATGGAAAAGTGACTGTTTAAGAATTTTTTTTTTTATTTTTTTTTTTGTAGGTGGACTTTTTCATGACAAATATAAAAAAGAAAAAAAAAAAAAAATTTCCCCACTTAGCCGAGTAGGCAAAGTGGGGGAATTTTTTTTTTTTTTAATTTATCCCACTTTGTCGAGTTACTCGGCAAAGTGGGAAAATTAAAATGTTTTTAATTTTCCCACTTTGCCGAGTAAGTCGACAAAGTGGGAAACATTAAATTTTTTTTTTTTTTTTGTAATTTGCACTTTTAGTCCACATTCTTTTCATTATATAACAAATTTACCCATAATCTTTTTTTTTTGACTTTGGCCATCCCCGACTTTTAAATTTCGTTTCAAATTTTATTTTGTCCACCTCTTTAAATAATAAAAAAAAACAAATAACAATAAAATAAAATAAAAATGTATATGAAGTCCTACAACTTTTAAAAAGTAGCCCAATTTTATTTTGACATTTTTAAAAAAAAAATATTTTTTTAAATTTCTCGAGTTATTCGACATTTTTTTTTTTTACATTTTGTCGAGTTCCTCAAATTTAAATATAAATATATATATATATATATATATATATATATATATATATATATATATATATATATATATATATATATATATTTAAAGTTGTTGAGTTACTCGAAAAAAAAATAAAAAAGAAATTTTTTTTTTTTTTAAATTTGTCGAGTTACCAACCAAAAAAAATAAAAACATTTATTTTTTAAAATTTTGTAGAGTCACTCAAATTTTTAAAATATATATATATATAAATCTTGTTAAGTTACTCGAATTTAAAAAAACAAAAAATTTTTTTTTTTTTAAAATTATGTCGAGTTACTCGAATTTAAAAAAAAAAATTTAAAAATTTTTTATCGAGTTACTCGAATTTTTAAAAAAAAAAATTTTTTTTTTAAAAATGTTGTCGAGTTACTCGAATTTTTAAAAAAAAAAAAAAAATTTTTTTAAAAATGTTGTCGAGTTACTCGAATTATAAAAAAAAAAAAAAAAAAAATTTTTTTTTTTACTTTTGTCGAGTAACTCGAATTTATAAAAAAAAAAATATATATATATATATATATATATTTTTTTACTTTTGTCGAGTTACTCGACTTTTAAAAAAATAAAAAATAAAAAATAAAAATTTGTCGAGTAACTCGACAAAAATTTTAAAATTTTTTTTTTTTTTTTTTTTAAATTCGAAAAAGTTTGTCGAGTTACTATTCAACTCGACAAACTTTTTCGAGATGAATAGTAACTCGAAAAAGTTACTGTTCACGGAAATTTTTTTTTTTTTTTTTTTTTAAAAAATTCGAAAAAGTTTGTCGAGTTACTATTCAACTCGACAAACTTTTTCGGGGTGAATAGTAACTCGAAAAAAGTTACTGTTCATAAAAAAAAATTTTTTTTTTTAAAATTCGAAAAAGTTTGTCGAGTTACTATTCAACTCGACAAACTTTTTCGAGGTGAATAGTAACTCGAAAAAGTTAATGTTTATGAAAAAAAAAAATTTTTTTTTTTTTAAATTCGAAAAAGTTTGTCGAGTTACTATTCAACTCGACACACTTTTACGAGGTGAATAGTAACTCGAAAAAGTTACTGTTCATGAATTTTTTTTTTTTTTTTTTTTTTTATATGGTGAGCTTTTACATTTCTAATTTTTTTTTTCAATGAAAAAAATCAACAACATATTTTATTTTTTATAACTATTAATTATAACATTCTTACCAATAATGTTACAAATATTTTTTTATACTAATTGCTAAAATAAAATAAAATAAAATATATTGTATTAATTGATTATGATATATATTCTATTTTACTATATTCTAATAAATGAAACATTAAATAAAATTTTGTATATGCTTTATTTATCAAGTTACTTGAAAAATCCAAATTTAAGACTCACGAGTTTCTTGAAAAATAACAGCACTAAATAAGAATAAAAAATTATTTAAATGTATGACATCATTTAAATAAAAAAGGGAAACAAAATAATGAAAATTTTAAATTTCGTTCGTTCATCGAGTAACTCCGGCAACTCGATTTTCAGTTTGTCGAGCTACTTGAGCTATTGAATAGATTGATTTCGTATCACATTTTTAATCGAGTAACTCGACAAACTTTATTTTGGGTTTATCAAGTTACTCGAGTAACTTCAACAATGCATATTGTTCATTTTATAGTTTACTTTTTGTATTTAAATTATGTAATACACTTAAATTTTTTTATTTTTTAGTTTTTTCGTTTTATTTTTTAACCAATTCGTGGAACTCAAATTTAGATTTATCGAGTTACTAGATAAATTAATCATAATAAAACAATATATGATATATTGTATTGATTGATTATGATATATATTAAATTTATATAATATATATTTTATTTTGCTATATTCTAATAAATAATCATTTAAATACAATTATGTATGTGCTTCATTTATCAAATAAGTTAACAAATCCAAATTTCATGTTTACACGTTACTCGAATAATAACATTACAACATTCAAATTAAACAAAATAGTCAATGTATTAAATAATTTAAATAAAATAAGCTTCAAAAAATAAAAATTATGCATTTCATTAGTTTCTTGAGTAACTCGGGAAACTCGATTTTAACTTTGTCGAGTTATGCTCTACAATGAATAATGAGTTCTTTTATATCAATAATATTTCATATTCTATAACCTAATATAATATGTAATAATAAATTAGCTATTATAAAAAAATTTATATATTATTTTAAATTAATATAATATATCATATCTAATTTTATGAAATATAAAAACACAGTGGAGTAAAATTTGTTATAATAATTATTTTTATTTATTACAATAATTATATTAAATTATATTATGGAAATCATTTTTTATTTGTAATTACTATTTATAATATTCTTTATAACAAAATTTATATTAATATTCATGAAGACAATTTATAAATAAAAATTTAATAAATTTTATAACAATTTATAAAAAAATTTATTTAATATCAATTTGTTATAATAAATTGATTACATTCATTAAATCATTATAATTAATTAATAATCTAATAGTACAAAATTAATTTTGTTATGTTATAAATTTATTATAATAATTGTTTATTGTAGTATGTAATAGTAATTTCTAAAAGAAAAGAAAATATAATATATTGTATTAGTTCATTATGATACATATTATATTTATATAATATTTACTTTATTATAATTTTCTGCTTACTATAGTCTATTATACTAAATAATACATTAAAATTATTTTGTTTTTTTTCTGTCTCCGTCAATTAACTAGACCAAATGCTTGCCCAATATTTAAAATTTCCCATTCTATAGCTCGACAAACGTTTTCCACATAGATAGTCTTTTATTGTTAAAGGAAAATGTTAGTTTTTTTTTTTTTTTTATGGTGAACTTTTACATTTCTAATTTTTTTATAAATTAAAATTTGATTAGAGTAGGTGTAAACAAAAATTAATTATATTATGACCCTCTTTCTCTATATATTTTTTCACTTTTTAATTTATTGAACGTTCCGTTCGATGAGGATACTTCTGGAGTTTTGAGCTTTAGTACACTCAAATTTGAATTCGTTTGTCTTTTTCACTGTTAGGGTCCTCCATCATGTTACAGATATTTTCCTTGCATTTGACCCAGGTTTTGTTGTTAATGGTGTAATTAATTTTTCTTTTAGTGATTTACGTGTGGGGTATGTGATTAATGTGTAAGTATTCGAGTAAACCCAAGGTAACAATTCAAAGAATTAAATCAAGAAATATGCCATTATTCTACAATTTTTATATCAAATGTACTCAAGAAAAAAATATCAATATATTTTAAATAAATGGCCGAAAATTAGACAAAACATTTGAAGAAATTTTGACATTTCTTTATTATTTGTTAATTATTTATTTTTTTGGTGTGTATGAGCAAATTGTACACAATTCGCTCTAAATTTGTTACATTTTTCAAATTTTTTTAAAAATTTTAATTTCATATTTTTTTTTGGTCATTTCAATTACATTTAAAACCTAAAATTTTTTCCTATATTTGTCACTTACGTGCAACGCACGGCTTTAAAACTAGTATATATATAAATTCCACCTTCGATTTGCGTTCCGAACATGCAGAAATTCCAAATATAAACCCCCTTACTTCATTTCAATTTCTGTCCTCAACCTCTCCCATTCGCTTTTTTGACCTTTCTGGAATACTAGTGCTAGTAACCCATATCATTTCAATTACAGCTTTTATCCAATTTCTCCTCTAGTCGGGAAAAAAAATACTTAAAAGTTGTTTTTTACCTTCACCAAACTTTTTTTTTTTTCAATTTTTTCCGTTGTCTCTTTATCAATTTTTTATCTTTTCACCATTTTCTTCAAATCTTTTCTACTATCTATCTCCGTTTATTATTTTTCTAAAGTGAAATTTCGTATAATATTTATTTCCATCTGAATTGAATAAATACTAATAAATTAGCATTAACAATCTATTCTTATTAATTGAAGGCGCTCTGAGGCTGTGACTGATTTCTAGGGTTAGGGTTTTTAATCGATTGATTTGTTGTTGGATCGATCGATTTGACTAAATTATATAGAAATAATCAATGGGTACGGAAGCTGAATCGACCGTGGTGGTGGATGCTGGTGAAGAGGTGAACGTCAACATTCGTTGCTCCAACGGCTCGAAATTCTCCGTGCGAACGAACCTTGGCTCGAAGGTAGGAGAATTTAAGGCTGTACTGGCGCAGAATTGCGATGTACCAGTTGAACAGCAGCGTTTGATTTACAAAGGTCGGATCTTGAAGGACGATCAGACCATGGTTAGCTATGGTATGCCCTATTATATATTTTTTGGCTGATTTTCTAAATTTTGGATCTTATGCTAATTTTATTGTATATTTTATTAACAACGCGGATCGGCAACATCGGAGGACTGTTATAGAATGAATCTTTTCTAAATTTCTGATTGTTTTTATTAGGATAATTTGGAAATTTCTACTACTAATTTTCTGGTTTTCGTACATGATTTAATGGTAACATGATATGGGGTTCTATATCAGGTCCTATGTTTTCAAGGATTGCTTGCTACGTCAGATTTTTGTTTTTCTATTCTATCTCCCCTTGTTTATTGGAATGCTATTTTATCTAACTGACGGCAAATGTAGCCCCATGCAGATACATTTCGAAATGTTATTAAAATTTCTTGCCGGGTTGCAGGATTTGGAAAGTTTCTTTTCACTGTGAACTTGCTAAAAATATTACAAATTTCTTGTCAAATTCGGAAAGAAACATAAAAAATTGGAAGGGAATATCACGGTGGATAAAGGAAACCGGAGGTGTAAATTCTAATGATTCAAATTTGGAACCAGGAAACTGAGGGACGCTGGGAATTGTTTTATTAAGTTGTCGTTAGTTGGAATGTCAATTCCAGTACTTGAATTTGAATATGTATACCGAGAGACACTAGATGTTGTCTTAAGTTACTACGTAGCAACTGTTGTTAGCTGGGGTAGTTGCTAGTTTTAAATTGCAGAAGTGGAAGCCAGACTTTGAAATTGCCAAGTTTTCTGGCTCCTGATGCTGATAAGATGTTCTATATGCTGCATAGGTGTTCCTTAAATGGTCATTAATGAATGTGAATTATAAAGAAACATAAGAGGTTTTGTCAGTGTAATGATATATTACCAAATGGATGCAAAAAGTTGAGGCAATCTTCTGCCCGAGGTTGAAGTAATTTTCTTAATGCCAGTTGGCATGTTTTGGGGATTCTAATACCACTCTATTGCAAGTTGGCAGGTGTGGGACAACCACATGTGTGGATATGTGACTTTTTGGATCGTGCACAAAAATAAAATATAGAACTCAACATTTTAGACACCTCTGATATGTCTTGAACCAATTTTTGACAGTAAGATAGAAATAATTATTTTCATGTGCAAAATAGTATTTTATCTTGAATGAATTTTTAATATCTCGTTGAAGTTTTATTGAGTGTAACAAAAGATAAATAAATACTCTCTCTGTCTCAAAAAGCTAGAAAATTAAGAAAATATAGTTATTATAGGTATAATAAATAATTTTACTAACGTTTTTCTTAATATACTCTTATATTAATATCGTTTCTCTATTAAAACTTGATAACAAGACACATTAAATAGGGACATATTAGGGAATTAAGACTATACTCTCAACAAGAAAAGTGGTCTATAATTTGGGACGGATGAAAAATAAAAACAAGCCTATCTTTTTAGGACGGAGCGAGTAATATATAGTACTAGATTTTGCTATATTTTTTTCATATGGCACACCTTATTGGTGAGAAGATGGGTATAAGATTTATAAACTTTACATATACAATAGTACCATAAGTACACACACATACAGTGTTTGCATGAAGTAATGATTAATATCTTGGGAGCATGTCGTGCTTCTTTGGTTAGTCAATTGCTTTTGGAAACTCTTTGACGACAGAATTATTTAAAAAAAAAAAAAAAAAAATCCAGTTGTTAACTCAAGTTAATTCTCTATTATTTGCTTTTTGATCACCTGGTTTCTGAATCTGGACGTTTCTTTGTACCCTACATGTGAAACATTGAAGATTCTATCCTTAAATAGTTTTCCTCCGTCCTCCTCAACGACCTCTCACCTTCCTTTCCCTTGAGACTGACTTTCTAGTTGTTCAATCTTTTCTTTTGAAGGTTTGCAGGCAGATCACACAGTTCATATGGTGCGTGGTTCTGCCCCAGCTGCAACATTGCCCTCTACTGGTACTGTCAGCGCTGGAAATGCCTACAGTACTTCTGGTGTCGCCCAAGGTTCTGGTCCCAGTGAAGGGGCCACTGGTGCTGATTTAGGTGCATCCCAATTTCCAGGGCTTGGTTTTGGTGCACTTGGTGGCACTCGGACATCTGGATTATTTGGGGCTGGTCTTCCGGAGTTCGAACAGGTGCAGCAACAACTAACTCAGAACCCTAACATGATGAGAGATATAATGAACACACCTGCCATTCAAAGTCTAATGAACAACCCTGAGATTATGCGCAGCTTGATTATGAGTAATCCTCAAATGCGTGAGATAATTGACCGCAACCCTGAACTGGCACACGTTCTTAATGATCCCAGCATCCTTCGCCAAACATTGGAAACTGCAAGAAACCCTGAGTTATTGCGTGAGATGATGCGGAACACTGACAGGGCAATGAGTAATATTGAATCTTCTCCTGAAGGATTTAACATGCTCAGGCGCATGTATGAAGATGTTCAAGAACCCTTCTTGAATGCGACAACAATGGGTGCTGGTGCTGCAACTGATTTGGGATCAAACCCGTTCGCAGCTCTTCTGGGAAATCAGGGTGGTGGAGCCCAAACCGGAGATGGTTCTAATCATTCAACTACTGGGTCTGAAACCACCACTGGGGATGCAGCTCCTAATACTAATCCACTTCCCAACCCGTGGAGTAATTCTAGTGGTAAGACAAGATTTCTGAGCGAATTCATAAGTTATGTTATCAACTTATTTTGCTTCGTTATAAGTCTGCAGACAGTATTTTGTTGAAAGAGTTCTCATAATCAAACTAGCGGAAGCCTCTTCCTGGTTAAGGCTGTCTTGTTGAACGTTTCAGGTTGTATTGTACTGTTATACTCTTATTTTAGTTTTTAACTTGTAATTTATGTGAAAATAGTATTGTTTAGCCGTTTACCTTTAAGTTGCCACTTTCAAAGACCTGGAAATTATGGACTTCCCTTCTATTATTTTAGTGTGTGTGTGTGTGTGTGTGGTGGTGGTGGTGGTGGTGGTGGTGGTGGTGGGGGTACTCTGTTAGTACTTTCCCTCTGCATTCCTCCCTTTTTCAATAAGCTGATCTGCTTTTTGCTGTTCCCGTT
This sequence comes from Forsythia viridissima, assembly GCA_030279155.1. Lineage (NCBI taxonomy): Eukaryota > Viridiplantae > Streptophyta > Magnoliopsida > Lamiales > Oleaceae > Forsythia > Forsythia viridissima. The sequence goes on along the minus strand of CM059046.1, from coordinate 39,318,063 downwards.
TGCTTCTTCCCTCCAAATATTTGTTACCAAAGAATCCATGTTATGTCCAACTCTTAGCTTCCCATTCTAGCATGATTCATTGGGGCCATAAATACATGAATATTGTATTTAATGGCGCATTATCTGAAATCTTTATTTCCCGGTATGATTACTTTTTATTTACATCCTCAACTTTTCTGTGAAGATGAGTTTATGCATCTCTCCATGCTTTGTTAAGTTAGACACCAATTGTGTCAAATGCAAATCATATTGTCTTTTGATGCAGATCTGATGTTTTATTCCTCTCACTCTCTATCTCTATGACTATCTGTCTGTGTTGTTTCTGTATATCTCAATGACTATCTAAATAACTCTAATGAAATCTCTCTCTGGAAGTCTCACGTGAAGTCATGAATGAATTTTCAGGAGGATCTCAAACAAACAATGCTTCTAGAGCTAATCCAACTGCCGATGCCAGACCGCCTGGCATTACCGGGCTAGGAGGGCTTGGTCTTCCTGGATTGGAGCGCATGGTTGGCATGCCAGACCCCTCCTCATTCAATCAGCTCTTGCAAAATCCTGCTGTGGGGCAGATGATGCAAAGCTTGCTTTCCAACCCTCAGTATATGGAGCAGGTACTACTAAGACTAAGAGAAGCTGGTCGTGTATTTTCATTCGGAATTTGATCTATTCTAATCGTTTTTTGATTTCAGATTCTGGGCTTCAATCCTCAACTACGCAGCATGCTTGACACTAACCCTCAATTACGAGAAATTATGCAAAACCCAGAGATTCTTCGCCAGTTGACCTCACCTGAGATGATGCAGGTAGACCTTGGTGGACAGTTTCTTCCTCCACCCTCATATCCATGATCCAAGTTTTTGGCAGTTTTGTCTTTATTTAATTATTTATTTATTTATTTTGTTTTTGGGTTTTAATAGATTAATTAGTCTGTTTTTTAAGATTTGTGCATGAATATTATGGTTGAGCATGGGACAACCTTACTTTGTACCTTACATAGTGCCTCATTGGTTCTAGATTTTGGGACCTGTAATCCAATTCCATCCCTCAAGACCCTATGGAATTTGTGATTTTTCAAAAAGTAACTTGATTTAGATATTAAAAAATAAAATCAAACATCAAATCTGACATGCTAACGATGGATTTATTTCTATCAATAGCCTTCAAAATATGCTTCAAAATCCACCACATGAACGTACAAAGATAACTTATATTAATAGGTTAATAATTACTACCCTGTACCGAACAGCTGGAATGCATACCTTAGAATGGTTTGATCTGGAATCTGAAAACTGCATAGTAATTTAGTTACCATTTCTGATCCTAGGTAGATAAATTTATTGAAGAGCTTCCACTCCATATTTCTTACTACCTTGTGAATATAATTGATTCAGCAAATGATGGCATTGCAGCAGCAGATTTCTCAGTTTAGTAGGCAGCAATCAACTCCGTGAGTATTTTTAGCATAAAGATATAAGTTCTTGTTTGCTTTTGGTTTAAATGCTTTCCATATATTTGATATTAGCTATTTATGCAACGGATTAGTAATCTATTTCAATCTTCAATGTTTTATGACATTTAGACTACACTGCTGTTCATTTTTTCTATTTGCTCTCAATAAAAGAGCAGCCGGTCCAGTTTGGTGATTTTCAGGGTTTGAGGTTTGAAAATAATGTTAGCTTAGGTGTATTCGGATGGATTATAGTTAGATCTCTACCTACCAATAAAAATTACATTTAATTACAAAGTTAAAATATCAAAGAACCATGTCTGGTTGGTTTTTGTAAAACCGATTCTAATTTTTTACTAACTTTGAACTGGTTTTCTTTGCTGGCACTTACATTATGTTACGGGCAGCATTTCTGACTTTCAGATACTAGTATTCTGTTGGTACACAATTAGATTGTTTAGTGCAGACTCATGCATTCTAATGCACCTTATCCCTTTTATTTTGCAAACTGCAGGGAAGGAGCACAGACCGGTCAGGGTGCAGGTATGAAGTGACAAAATGTGAATCAAGAAAATTGTTCAATCGTTAATACAAGATAATTGATTTCAGTTTTACACCGATACTTTTCAATTTGTTGATGCAATTGATTTCTTTGATTTACCAATATCAGGAACACAAAATAATATGGGGCTCGATTTGCTGATGAATATGTTTGGTGGACTTGGAGCTGGGAGTCTGACTGTTCCAAGCACTCCTGATGGTTTCATTTCTCATACCTTTACTTTTTAATGTAGATTATGCTTTTTCCCTGTACATTTCTTGTCTCCAATTGTGTCAAATATGCTGATCTTGTCTGTTTTTGTAGCGCCCCCAGAAGAACTATATGCAACTCAACTATCTCAGCTTCAAGAGATGGGTTTCTTTGACACCCAAGAGAATATCAGAGCACTGCGTGCCACATCAGGAAATGTTCACGCTGCTGTAGAATGGCTTTTGGGGAACCCTCGTTAATAGTGTAACAACTGTTGTATGTATTTTCATTGGGGACCTAGGGACGTGTAAAATTAATTAATCCTTGGAAGCCAGTTTTTTCTTAAAAAAATATGGGGCCAAATAGTGCTTCGCCATTTTGGGCTTGAGAGTAAGAATGAGTGCACTTCTATAGTGGGAGCTGTTAATCGCACTCTCTTTATCGTATGCCTGTGTACATACATATTTTAAAAATATTTATTTATGTGCAAAATGTTGGAATTTATTTTTGAATTGAGGTCGTGATAGTGTTTGTTTGGTCAGTTTGCACAGTTTTTGCCCCCCACCCATCTTCCAGTTTTTCTCCGGCATTGCCCGAATAATTGGGGCAGCGGATCGGCTGCCCGCTACCTTGTAATCTCTGTGTAGAAGGTAAAACCACTGCCCAAAACTTTAATTTATTCTCACTCAGTTATTGTATAATTAATTTTGAATGGAGAGATGGAGATGTGATAATCTCTTATATCTTCACAATTACACACTAGTTAGAATATGCATAGAATGACCCTTATCTATTTGGCAAACTAAAATGTGAAGCAGAAATACTAAAATTGTGCTGTGCATTTGCTGATTTTTTTTTATTTTTTATTTTTAAATTATGAACATTTGTGCGAATTATTGAAAAGTTGGGAGGGTAATTTTATTTTTTCTCTACGGATGTTGACAAAACTAAAAGAATTTTTAAATATGTGTATTCGGATTTGTAGAGTCCTAGCAATCCTACCTCATGTAGCAATAGATATATCTTTTCTATTATTAATAATTATTTGAAAACAAAGTGTGTGTGTATCTTGTAAAATATAAGTTTGATATTTTTCATAACTTTCATAACTAGAAAAGACAAGTCGAAAATCTAACTGGTAAAAAATTAAGGTGGTGTTCTCTTTGTGTTTGAGTTTTGTATTTTGAGTTTTGAATTCATTTTGTGTTTTGAATGTTTGTTTTGAAATTTTTGAAAGTGAGTTCTTTTTGGAATTTTCGAAAACTGTTTCTGAAAACAGAAAACTTGAAAATGCGTTTACTTGAAATTTTTTAGAAATTTGAACTTACTTGGAATAAAAAAAAGATATTAATTAAAAATAATTTAAACGTGGAATTAAAAATATTTAAATACAATTAAAAATATTTAATTATGGAATTAAAAACATTTAACTAACATTAAAAACAATGAAAAACAATGAAAAATATTTAATTATGGAATTAAAAAAACATTAAAAACAATGAAAAATATTTAATTATAGAATTAAAAACATTTAAAAATATTAAAAACAATTAATAACATATAATTATGGAATTAAAAACATTTAAAAATAATAAAAAAATATTTAATTATGTTTAAACACAATTAAAAACAATTAATTATGGAATTAAAAATTTTAAAAACTATTAAAAACAATTAAAAATATTTAAACACAATTAAAAACAATTAATTATGGAATTAAAATTTTTAAAAACCATTAAAAACATTTAAAAAGAATTAAAAATGTTTAATTATAGAATTAAAAATATTTAAAAACTATTAAAAACATTTAAAAACATTTAAAAAGAATTAAAAACGTTTAATTATGGAATTAAAAATATTTAAAAATATTTAAAAACAATTAGAAACTTGGAAATGAGAGGGGAATCGAACCACTGACCTGCTGCTGGAAAATCGCGCTTTTGACAACTTTGGAAAGGAACTGCGTATTGTAAAAAAAATCGCAGAAAATAGTTAAATCATCATTATTTTGTCCAGCGTAAAATAAAAAAAAAGGCGCAACCAATATTCGAAACAGGGACCTCTACGGCCAAAACGTGTGTTTTGACCGTTTTGGAAAATACCCAAGTTTTGTAAAGGAAATGCAAAAACTACTAAAATGTTGTTTTGTATTTCCTTTGCAATTTTTTAAGTGTTTTGAAAAATGTATTTTCGAAAATGGCAAAAAGAACAAGTTTTGACTATTTTCAAAAACACAACGAAAAACGGGTTAAAAATATTAAAGAGAACAGGGCTTAAGTTCTTGAGAACCGATAATAGATTAGAGTTTCGTAACACTAAATTTGATAACATGTGTAAAGAATGTGGTATAACTAGACATAAGACAGTTCTTTACACTTCTCAACAGAGTGGGGTAGCACAAAAGGTGAACAGAATTTTACTTGATAAAGTAAGATGCATGATGTTGAGTTCTGGTGTGTCAAAATATTTTTGTGGTGAAGCTATTATGACTGCTTGTTATTTGATTAATTTGACTCCATTTAGGGTTTTAAATTGTTATACTCCTCATGAAAAATAGTCTGGTAAGCTTGTTGATTATTCTGTGCTTAAAACTTTTAGTTGTGCTGCTTTTACTCATAAGAAGGAAAAATATAACCTAGAGTTAGGAAATGTGTTTTTTAAGTTACCCTGATAGATTTAAAGAGTATAAATTGTGGGATAGAAGTCAAAAAGGGGTTAAAGATTATTTTGAGTCGAGATGTCACATTTAATAATGCTGAAATGCCATGTTTAGGGGTTAGTTATGAAGGTTTGAGTAACAAAAATCAGTTTGAGATGAGTTAGAAAAAATTAGTGCACATGTTCATATAACCTCTAGCGAGGTGAAGACTCAAATTTAACAACCTGAGGAAGAGGATGGAGAAGTAGTGATAGAAGAGCATCCTGTCGAAGAAGAATCTTTAGTGAATTATCAAATAGCTAGAGATAGAGAGAGAGAGAGAAGGCAAGCGAGAAAACCCAGAAAGTTTGGATATGAGTCCAAGTTAGCCTTTGCATATGCTAACTATGAAGAGTTAGCTGATAGAGAGCCAAATACTTTTGAAGAGGCGATGAAGAGTAGTTAAAAGCAATGAGAGAGGAAATGAGTTCCTCAGCAAAGAATCAAACTTGGGAGTTAATACCTAAATCTAAAAATAAGTCAAGAGTTGATTGTAAGTGAATTTTTGAAGTTAAGGATGGTATTAGTACAGTTGAACATTTAAAGTTTAAGGCTAGATTAGTTGCTAAGGGTTACACACAGAAAGAGGGAATTGATTATAATGAGATTTTTTCACCAGTTGTTAAGTACACTACTATTAGGGTCATGCTTGCATTAGTTGCATACTTTGACTAGAAATTTGAACATCTTGATGTTAAAACTGCTTTTTTACATGGTGAACATGATGAACAAATCTTCATGAATCAACCTAGAGGTTTTAAAGATAAATAAAAATCAGATTATGTGTGTTTTCTTAAAAGATCTTTGTATGGTTCGAAACAATCACCTAAACAATGGTATAAAAGATTTGACTCTTTTGTGCTATCTATAAGGTTTCAAAGAAGTAAGTTTGATCATTGTTTGTATCACCAATATAATGAAACTAGTAATGACTATGTGTTTTTATTGTTATATGTTAATGATATGCTCTTAATTAGTCCATCTTCTAAATGGATATGCAAAATAAAAACAATTTTGAATGGTGAATTTGACATGAAAGATCTAGAAAAAGCTAAAAGAATTCTATGTATGAAAAATGAAAGAGATATATCAAATTTTATGTTGTTTTTGCATCAAACTCCTTACATTTTGTAAGTGTTAAAAAGATTTGGCATGTATGAATGTAAACCGGTTACATTGCCTTTAGCTTATCACATTGTGTTAACTAAAGATCAAGCTCCTTGTAATGAAAAAGAAATTGAATACATGAGTATGATTCCTTATTCTAATGTGTAGGATTTAGCTTTTGCTATAAGTACCATTAGTAGGTTCATGTCTAATTCGAGTCCTAGTCATTGGGAGGCCTTGAAGTTGCTCCTTAGATATTTGAGGGGGAACGAGTAATGTAGGTATAATGTTTGGTCGTAGTAAGGAATGAGTGAAATTGAATGATTTTGTAGATGCGAACTATGCGGGGGATAAGGATAATAGGAAGCCTACTTCCTCTTATATGTTTACTTTGTCTAATTCTTGCATTAGTTGGAAGTCTCAATTATAACACATAGTTTCTTTATGCATTACTGAATTCGAATATATTGCTACCATTGAAGCAATTAAAGAAGTTTTGTGGCTTAGAAGATTGCTAAGTGAAATTTGTGTTTTTAATGATAATGTGGTAGTATATTCAGAGAGTCAATCTTCAAAACATTTGTGTAAAAATTTCGATTTTCATGAACATACCAAATATATTGATATTAACTACATTTCATTAGAGATATTATGTTATGTCACAAGAAGTAATAAAGCATGATAAAGTGCTTTCACAATATAATCCCTCGGATATGGGTACTAAGATGTTGTCCTTGGTGAAGTTTAGAAGTTGCTTGGATCTTCTAAACATCAGTGGAGGTAAATAATTTTCAATTTTATTGGTTCTCTTTTTGGAGTTGTCACTAATGAGTAATATTTTTTCTTTTAGTAGGTGAATGTGCTAAGGAAGAGAGACAAGGAAGTGCTACTTCATTGTTCAAGGGTTCTTTGGCACCAAAATGGAGGTTTGTTGGGTATTTGTTGCCAAACAACCTCAAACGGGCAATGATGATTCAGATTAATTTTATAGGAGTCAGCCGAGGATTGAAATAAAGGAAAAACGGCACCACTTAGCGAATCCAATCAAAGCTCGACCCAAAACTTAAAAGGCCATTTGGAGTACTTTATCTTATAGTTGTTCAATAGTCCACTCTATTACTTAGATCCAAATTTTGCGTTGTGTAATTGGGCTTGTGGCCAAATTATTTGGTTCATTGGATGAGCTAATTAAAAGTTGCTACCTTCCATTCGTTTTCATATTCCAGCATCCAAAATTGGCTTTGCCTAGTGAGAGAGAGAGAGACAACATCAGGCTACTTCCTTTTTTGGCTGTTGCCATTGTTGGTTTTGGTTTCTCTTTTGGTTTTGATTTTATTTACGACACTTGTCAATCATGTAATTTTGCATTATTGTGTCATAATATAATAATCATTTGAATTAATGAGATTAATTTGATGCAATAATATATTTGAATAAAGTGAAGATAACAAAGTCAACCTGGAAGAAACAGAGCAATGAGCAATTCCAAAGAGTCTTTCGAAAGTTTGGTCTCGAAGCTAGCCCACTATGAGTGTACTGTATTTAGAAATATATATATTATAATAATATAGTATATCATTAGCGTCGAGGGAGAAATTCAAAAAAGAATTGATTTGATCCACGTCATAATCTTCATGGGATATATGATTAATTCTCAAAGCTCACAAACCTATGATTAATTATCAAAACTTTGTGCTTCTGAAAATCATCGTATATTCATATCCATCTTTTTTGCCGTTGCTCAAACACTGCAAATGGTCGCTTCCAAAGGAATCAGCCTTTTGTCTTTTTCATTCCTTTTCCATTTTTAGATGCTATTTCTGCTCTACCTCACTTAAAATCATATAAATGTGATTACTTATTCTCAAATTCTTTAAGTACAGGGACTGTCCCATTTTTCAATTTCCTGTGCTTGAAAATGTTATAATTTCTATAGGGTGATTTTTCTTCTGGTTTAATACAGGAATAGGTTTATGTATGTTCGAATTTTTCTTGAAATCAAGGTCTGTGTGAGCACGAATGTTTTCCTGCCATTTCTGAATGATATAATGTCTTCGCTGAACAGTTTTCACTTTTCAATGCTTTCCTGGTTAGGTCTCTCGCTGTACTTCAACTTCTTGTTCTAATGTTGAATTAAGATTCTATGGGCACTCACAAACCTATGATTAATACATTTATGCTTGCAGTTGCAAACAACAATTGTATTAACAATGCTTTGTGCCACTCGGACTGATTGAGATTCAGAAGACAAGGGAAAGGAAATCCTTGTTTTTCAAATTTTGCTGTTTCTATGTTTTGGATTGTGATTTGTTTGAATTTTCGATGGTCTAGGCTTTACAGAATGGAGGTTTGACAAGTATTCATCATGGAAGATGGTTCCATCACACCTAATTCCGTGCTGGAAATTCTATCAGACACCAGTATTGATTTCAATTTTAAGGATGAACTCCTCTATGACGGATTCTGGTTAGAGACTTCCCACACATCATCCAACTTTTGGCAGCCTGTTTCAGAGACTAAAGTAGGCTGTTTGAATTTGAAGGCAACAGAAATATCAAACCTTTCTGACAATCCATCTCTGATTTATCCCCAAATGGACAAATAAGCCGGAAGTCAGCACAAAACCAGGAAGTCGCTTTTCTCTCAGCCTCTTTAAGCCAGTCTGCGTATTTTCAGGTCGAAGGCACTGAAGTGGACAGAGTGTTGTGGATTCGACCAAATAGAAATCCAAACATTACCATCTCAGTGAAGAATGTGCAGGCTTTAGAGTACCTGAATGAATTCGTAAGAGATAAAGATGTCCTTATTCAGATGTGGGTTCCTATACAGAGAGGAGGACGGCAAGTCCTTACCACAACCAACCAACCATTTTCATTGAATCCAAACTGCAGAAATCTTGCAGAATATAGAGATGTTTCCGAAAATTATCAGTTTGCAGAAGATGAGGATTCTCTGGAGATTGTTGGGTTGCCTGGCCGGAATGGACTCCAGATGTTCACTTTTTCAAAAGAGAGAGAGTATGCACGTGTTAATTATGCCCAGCAGTACAATGTTAGAGGATCACTTGCTCTTCCAGTTCTTGAACGAGGCAGTGGGAATTGCTTGTAATTCCTGACTGTTCTATATTTATACTCACAAGGAAACTTTTCAAAATAATAACGTACAACATGTTCTACTTCCCATTTTAATCATTTTGATATCTGTATCCCCATAGTTCATGATCAATAGGCGGATGAAACAGTGAAATTTTACTTCCCTCACCTCATCCTGAGTTTTACGGGATACTGTATGAGATGGATCCAAGACTATGATAATTTTTAGTAGAAATGAGCAAGCAGAAAAAACTTGACAACTACTGGCATTTTGGCTGGCCCAGAGCAGTATGTGAATGTACATCAAGTGTACCTTAAAGCTCTTACTGTTAGTTACTTTTTACTATAATAACCTTACCTTTCCTTCTTGAATATCAGTTGACCATTCGCCAAACATATTCTCTCTTCCTCCTCCCGCCAAATGTTTGCTAAACTAGGATTTATGATGTATCTAACATAAAGAGATGGAGAGCTATATTGGCATCTTTATATTGCTCTGTGCACTCTCTTTCTTTTGAGGCATCTTGCACATAATAGTGTTGTGGCTGGCTGTGTTTTTCACAAGTTCAATAGAATGCTTTGCAATGTCAATCTTACGTGATGAATAGCAAGGCTATTTCCATCTCACCGTAAACTGCTAATCCATTTCATTTTGCAGTTTGTTCAACAACCTTGAAAAGAATTTGCAGATATTATGGGATCACACGGTGGCCTTCTCGGAAGATCAAGAAAGTTGATCGCTCATTGAGGAAACTTCAACTTGTGATCGACTCAGTCCAGGGTGCCGAGGGTGGTATTCAACTCAGTTCTTTCTATAATAAGTTCCCAGATTTACAAGGAGTTGATCACCTATCCACATCAAAGATGAGTGGGCGTTTGCAGCAGGTGAACACTCAGCCCGAGGGAAGCATGCTTAGCCCCAGAACCACCATTTCAAAATCTCCTTCTTCTGGTAGTCATAGCTCCAGTTCAAGTTTCTGTTGTTCCACAGGTGTCAAGCAATCATCCTCCCCTGTCAATGTCTCCACCAGTGGAGATGCTTCATTATCAGAACAAACTTGACCTATGCTAAAGAGATCATGGAGTGATGCTCAATTGCATGAGTTTCAGCAAGAAGATTCAGAGCTTCTGGTTAGATCCTACAGTAAAAAATTTCAGTGAGCATGCTTCTACTGAAGCTCCACCTCCAGTGCCAAAGGATAACAATATAGACACTCTTAAGAGTAAAAGTGACTTTGGGGAAGAAAAGGTCCAATTCAGTCTGCAATCTCACTGGGGCCTTAGAGATTTAATGCGAGAGATTATGAGGCATTTCAATATAGATGATTCTGGTAAAGTTGATCTAAAGTATTTGGATGTTGATTCTGAGAGGGTGCTGTTGACATGTGATGCTGATCTTGAAGAATGTATAGATACACACAAGTCGTCCAGGAGGCGAACAATTAAACTCTCCATCAATCAAGCCTATTATCCATATCTTCGAAGTTCATTTGGTAGCAATGGCCCATCCTCTAGGTGGTTTTTACACTAGGAACATGTTTTCTATGAGTTTGAAGTTTGTTATCATACTTCAAAGCTAGAGTATTGCCAAATGGTTGGGGATACTGAAAAATTCTGCTGATGTCATTAGGTATCTCTCTCTCTCTCTCTCTCTCTGCGTCCTCCATTCTGTTTTACAGTCCGGGTGGAAGTTTGAAACAGTGACCTGCTGGTTGTCAAGTGACCTCCATGATTATGCCCCAACCGGTTTATCAAAATTCTATAATGATCTGTAGTAATGCAGTTACAGCTGAAAGCAAAAATGTCGAATTCTATAATGATCTGTAGTAATGCAGTTACAGCTGAAAGCAAAAATGTTGAAGTCGACGGACATCACCTACTTAAGGATATTGCAAATCAGTAGGAATTGATCGAGCTAGGAAAGAAATAAATACAAGATCTCGCAAGCACTTCACAACATATGAAGAAAAGGCAAGAACTGAGACCGGGGAAAAAAAACACTGTTGTTATAATGAATTTAAACAAAATTGATATGCCTTCCTGTTAGCATTCTTAGAAGGAATCCCTATATAACTCTTAAAAACCCTCAAAAAGGAGTTAGAAATCTTTCATATTTAGTCTACACTAAGATTAAACACGGGGGATGTGGGAAGCAGAGAGAGATAAGCCAGAATATATGGCCGCATTTCAAATTTTCTAGCAAAACCAAAATTCGCCCGCATTTCAAATTTTCTAGCAAAACCAAAATTCGCATTAAAGCACAATTCAGCAGTACAAAAAACTATTAACAGTTTCTGCCACCGTATTCTCATCCGTATATGTTGAACGACTATTACAATGGCAAATGCATTAGTCTTAGGGGCCAAAAAATGAGGACAAATGTGTGCAAAGACAGTACAGCTAGCTAGATAGCACGAGATGGCAGTGGATAAGCTGGATAATTCACATCTTGCCTTGTATGAAGTGGAGAACGAGATCGCAATTGTTGGTGGGCACTTCGATAAGCCGCCTGACGGCTAGAAGGTGCTCGAGTCTCTCTAGGTTTCTCATTCACAGAATCAATGCGCTCCAGTCTCTCAACTATTACTTGCATAGATGGTCTATGTTTTTGTTCAGTTTCAAGACACATTAGAGCAAGCTGTGCTGTTTGTATTGCAGCTTTGGATGGATATTTTCCTTCCAGATGTGGATCCATTATGTTCTTCAACTTCCTTTTGTTGTATAAATGTGGCTTCACCCAATCAACCAGATTATGTTGCCCGCTTGGACGATTTGTGTCAAGTGCACGTAAACCCGTAAGAATCTCAACTAAAACAACACCGAAACCATACACGTCACTCTTCACATACAAATGACCTGGTAGAAAAGAAATGGTATTAGAGCATGGACAATTTTGCTTCTAGGATGAAAACTCAAAATCTTTAGCAAATTACCAGTGGCGACATACTCAGGAGCAGCATAACCATTTGTCCCCATAACCCTTGTTGTTACGTGGGATTTACTAGCTGTTGGACCCATTTTGGCCAGGCCAAAATCAGATATCTTGGCATTGTATGACTGAGAAATTTAATTGAGGAATGTCAATTAATTCAATAACATGTAAAGATAAACTTTCAATGTGCATAAATGAGAAACTTGTATCTTCCGTACACAAATGAAATAAGAGACATACAATCATAATAAAAGAGTAGAAAGGTGAAGCATCAAAATGATATAAATTAAACTGATACTCAAATATTAAAACTTACCCCATCAAGCAATATGTTGGAGGCCTTGAAATCTCTATAGATGACTTTTCTATCTGATGCATGCAAGAATGCAAGACCCTTAGCTGCTCCAATTAGTATCTTAAGCCTAATGTCCCATGAAAGTGGCTGAACAGCAGAACCCCCTACGCTCCAGAAAATGAATTATTTAGCTCTTACTACGGAAGATCAGTTTTGTGGGCTAATTGAATAATGCAAACAATTTTATAGAACTAATTCAATTCCTTACTTCCAAAAAGGTGGTTCTCTAAGCTGCCTTTCTGCATGAACTCATAAACAAGCAGTAGCTCTTTCTCTTCCCAACAGTATCCCAAAAGCTTAACAACATTAGGATGTAAAAGCCTTCCAAGGAAATTCACCTCAGACTACAAAGATAAATGTAGAAACAGTTCCGAAATGATTATTAGTAATCTGTTCACCATGTGAAAAAATATAAGTAGAAGACTTTCCATTGAATTTCAGTTCTCTAAATACTGCTAAAGACGCTTATTTTTAGTAATCATCAAATGCTGACTGTTCAGAAGCAAACTTAGGGTGTGTTTGATTTTGATTGAAATTAGATTCTTTGTAAAAGTTAATAAAAGTTGATAAAATGTGTTTGAAAAATTGTAAAAATTGTAGGTATCGTGAAATGTGTGGTTAAAATTAATTTTTGACTTTCACTTCAATATTTTATTAAAAATTTAATTGAAAACAAACGGGCTCTTATATTATATAAGAACAAAAACCAACTTTTGAGGAAGTTCTGCAACAAATTGAAAATTATCAACAGATCAAGTGTAACGAGACAAAAATAGAAGTTAGTAAACCAGTACCTGCCACTCTTCCAGTCCTTGCATGCTTTCAGAATTTAACTTCTTAACAGCAATTACAGATCCATTTCCACTTTTGGTGGTGGACTTGTCGTCCAGCCAACCCTTGTAAACTTTCCCAAAGCCTCCTTCTCCCAACACTGTATCACTTCTAAAATTTCTTGTTGCTGTCTTAAGTTCAGAATAGGAAAAAGTCCTTAGATTAGGGTGGGATAATATCTGTCCAGATGGACAAGCCTCGTCACCTCCGCTGGCTGCTGAGAATCTACTGTTCCCAGAAACAGTGCTGTCGCTTGAAGATGTCGTGTAACTTGTTGTGTGCGACACTGCCACTGCAACGTACAGTAACAGTTTTAAAAAGGAGAATTCTAATTCAAGATTATCAAATTTTAAGTGAAATGAATATTGAATTAATTAATTACTGGTTATTATGCAGAGCTCGGATATAAAATTCAGTGAACCAAACAATCCCCCAAGTCAATTGCAAAAATATAGAAAGATAATTGAACAACCAAGTTACCCTATTAAAGCCGCAGAGGTGGTGCCCAAATCAACTAAAAAATATATATAATTAAAAATTGAAATCTCAAGATAAACATGTGAATAGAAGAAGCCATACCTGAACTAAATTGGTCGGTGGTAGCAGGGCTCTGGTTAACTGAGGCAGAAGAACTCCAGCATATTCCCATACTAATTGAGGGACAGATCAATTTTTCTTTCTTTCTTCCTTTCTTTCTTTCTTTCAACTTTTTGAATTTTGATAAAATGATAGGAATTAGGAAGCCAGAAATTACTATAAGCGAAGGCAACGAGTCATGTCATTGGCCTGGGTAGTCAAGTCAAACAACGCGTACTCAGAGTCAACTCTCCATTGCCGATAATTTTCCACGTTTTAGATTTAAATAAAACTGCATTTGCGTCCGCAAGCAAAATGATGAGTTGAAAGTCAGACTTCACTGCATTATCTATTTGCCAAAAGAATTTTCCAGGTCTCTTCATCCAAACCAAACTTGCACATATAACTGACAATTTCCATGATTTTGACAAATGTTGTTTATTATTTATTTATTTCAAGTCAAAACTCGTGACACATTACACACGTACATTCAATTTTGATAAAATAACAAATTGTCTGATAAAATACACGACCGAGTCCATATCTATAAATATTTATTGCCAAAATGATACAATATTATCGCTTCCGTTGGTTAATCTGCTTTACTTATTATTTACAATAGAAGGAACTCTTATATTGTACTTGATCTTATTTTAATTTTCATCATTAGTTTTATTGAACACTGTCACTGCTGTGAACATGGAAAGAAAGAACCAGCTCTTACTCTTATTATACAAAAGCTACGTACTGTCACAGATCATACATGCATACATATGGATAGAGGTATATAGCTACATATTTATAACTCCTCTTAATTAAGCGGCGCAGGTGGCACAACTGCAAGTCTGCAACCAGCACCGCACCTGCAGAATGCCCTGCCCGTCGCGGTCACGTCACTTTTCGAGCATGTGCAGGGGTTGCAGCTACAGTGCTCGCCACAAGAGCACTGCTTGTGCTCCATGCGTGAAACATCTCCACCTGAAATACACCTGCATCCATTTTTTGTTTTAATTAAATATTTCAATATAGAGATACCCAGAAATAATTAACTCATCTGTGTGTGTACTTTTTGTGTTTAACCTGCATTCAGTGCCACCAGAGCACGGAGATGGACAGCCACATCTATCGTCGCAGACAACAGCTCTTCCTCTCACGTCCGCCATTTCTTTTCTTTTGATCTCCCATCTTATTTGACCTCTTTTATACAAGATGAAATATGGCCACGATGATGTCTTGATTGACACTTGGCTACCATGTGGCCAAACTCAAAATACACTTGTCATCCAAGTATGTTATTTAGACCATGCACTAACACGTCGCAACATCCATATGAAATATACGAAATGTGTGAATAAAAATTATATTTGATCAATTCAATTAACTTACATATTTGACGGTGCTAAAATTATCTTTCAAGTGCTTATAAATGGTGAGTCTTACGAAATATGTGTATAATAAGTGAATAGTAACTCGCCCCAACTCGACCGTAATTCCTCATCAAACTTACACTGATTTTCATTGCTGTCACCATCACCCAACTCTCCATTTCCCACCGCAACCAACACCCCTATCAATTTTCTGGGCTGTGATGACGATCCCGAAAACGAAGAAGAACAAAGCAATACATAATAAACCTTTACACCATGAAAGACAACACCAGCAACATAAGCCGGGATCAGGGAGGCCTCACAAAGTGAGGTTGCGCACACTACTCCGTGTGGCGTCGGTGGCATGCGGAATTAAATTCATATGGGCTCTTTAGTTGTCTCTTTGGTAAGGGCTTTCAAGAAAACATGATACAGCTTAAGCAGAATTGGAAACATATTCTACTGCAAAAAATTCTCGAATCGCTTAATTTGGAAAGAGAAAGCGCGTGAAGTCCAAATTTTGAGGTTTAACGGAGAAAATTGATGGAAACTGTTAAGAGAGACCTACTATGCCTATTTCTTCAAACGTTGGGGACGTGTGGTGCTATTTTTTTATGTTAGGGGCATATCACCAACGATTTTGAAACGTTGGGAACATTTCATGCAATTATCCATTTATTTAAAGGGAAGGGCAATTTTATCATAAATGACCTACCATGCCAAGTTTTTCATACGTTTGGGATGTGTGGTGCTATTTTTTTAGGTTGGGGGTACATTCCAACGATTTTGAAATATTGGGGACCAAATATGCAATTATCCCGTAATTATTTCAAGATTAATACTTAATTATGCGCATTTTGCAATTTGCATATATCTAGGGACTAGAGGTGTAATTTCAGCAAAATATATACTTGCAGCAAGAGAAATGAAATCATTTTGGTTAATTTATGTTAATTGGGTTTTAGATTTTTGGGAATTATTTGGGTTGAGAAATGTTTAATTTAAGTATACTCAGACTTGTAAAACTCAGTCCAAGCAAATGAATCCAATGTAGCCATTAGCCTATGCATGATTCTACAACTCGGTCAGCCTATTAGTAGAAATTAGAATTTTAGAAAGCGTCATTGTTATATTAAGAGTAATTGATACAAAACGTTTCTACTTTTTGTAGTTAAATTTTTTTGCATTTCAAATTATTTTAATTGGTACTGAATAGCTTTGGACTTTTTGTACATGTTTCTTGGTGAAAGTTTATTTAGACAATGATGTATTTGTTCAATGCACATATGATTGTTTTATTGGTGATATCGCATTGTTGTTTTTACTTATTGTAGTTCTTCTGATTTTGCTGTTTTTTCCATTTTCTTCTGTAAATCAATTTTGAGCAGGGACATTATAAACCAACTATACAATTACATAGGGATGTTCTTCACAACAAACAATCAAAAATAGGAATGTTATATATGCAAAAAGGAAAAAAAAAAAAAACAAACAAACAAACAAAGGTAGGTATGATAAGCGCTATGTTATTAGTAGATTGGGACGTTTTACACAACATCAATTACAGACCAAAATTATATATATCAGTTCCAGTTCTCTTCTCATTCTGAAGCACTTGTTGTTCACATTCATTCATGGATCTAAGCAGTCCAGGTATTATTTCCACACATCTTGGACACATGGGTGGGCATTTTTTTTTTTTTTTTTGGGGTACATTTTTTTGTGGTACATTTTGTTATTTTTCAATTATTTTTTTTTCTTTTTTTTGTTTATTTAAAAAGAAGGACAATTTCGTTATAAAAGAATTTACAATGCCTATTTTTTCAAACATTGAAAATGTCTGATATTATTTTTAAAAATTAAAAATATATCCCCTACTTTTTTGAAAAGTTAAAAATCAAATATGCAATCTTCCCTTTCTAATATCATGCAAGTCAAACTAAAATGCAAATAAAAACAAATTCTATTGTCAAAAGTTAAAGTCAAATACGCTAGAAAAGTTAAAAAATAGAATGAATTTTGAAAGATTTACAAAATTATTTCTTGCATAATTACTTGATCACATTTTTAGGGACATCTTATTTATATAAAGAACTTAAAAGATTAAAATTTAAAGTAAATACGTGTTGTTTTCATCCTGTTGCAATATTTATTTTGGTGGACGCTATAATATATATGTTTCGTGTTGGCAATACATTTTGTCATATCAAGTTCCCTTTTAAATACATGTAAAGTTTGAATATTTTTCGTATATTATATTATCTATTTTGAATAAATAAAAATAGATAGTATGACTTCCTCTCAATGTATAAGACGTTTTGTAACAATATTAATTTAATCACACTCGGCAACGGTTACAATGATGTAAATCTGTCAAGGGTGGAATACTTTCAGAATTGTTACATTTCATGTTTTCTGCATAAGTTGTAAATATATGAATACTTCTGAGTTATTGAGAAGTTATGGACTTTCAAGCGAGTTTGCAAGCATGTAAGTGGCACTTCGGAAAGTCACATCTCGGACATCACATGTAAATATAAGCTATTGTTAAGTTTAGGTAAAAAAGGAAGATCACCTAAAAGTCTTGTGACTTGAATTTGCTTGTATACACATTGATCGACTTTATTTAGGAGGGAGTCAAGCAATTGAGCAAAAGGATGAGTGAATTAGAATAGAAAATAAAGAAGGAGATATGAATTAGACGAGAATCTCATTAATTATTAGATATAATTTTCTCTATTCAAAATATTTCATGTACTAAAATACCCAAAATATTTGCAAATTGATAATTTAATTAAATCTCCTTGTACATTGTTTTTCTAAGTAAATGATTAAGGGTAAGTTTGATTTTGATTAAGATCAGATTTTTTGTAAACTTTAACAAAAGTAGGTGAAATGTGTGGTTGAAAAATTATAAAAAAATTGTAGATCCCATAAATTGTGTGATTAAAATTAATTGCTGACTTTATCTTCAATTTTTTAGCTAAAGTCGTTATATTTTGCAAAGATGTTCTAAAAATGAAACTACACCCAAAATTGTCAATTTTCCATAATACTTGTAAAAATGTCATTTTACAATTTTCCATAATACTTGTAAAAATGTCATTTTATAGTGCAAAAATCGGATTTATGCATTTTCATTACTTTTTGAACTCATTTAATGCCAAGACATGAAAGGCACAATTTCTTATAGTAGGTGGTATCTTTTTGGAGAAGCTAAATAATAATTGATAGTATTAGAGTATCACCAATATTACCTTCTATTTTGAATGTCCAGCTAATGTGGTGATGAGGTGGATGGGACAAAACTCATATGACAGCATTTATTTTAGAAGGCCGTTTAGTTTTAGACATCTTGTTAAACGACATTCCACCCATTTTTTCATTAAATTGTGCTATCTCTCACATCTATTTTTTATTTCTCTTTCTTCCTTCCACTATCTATCTCCTCATTTTTAGAGCATCTTCAAGAGTTGTTGATAAGGTATTTGAGTTTTTATGAACTTATTTAATACTTGAAAATGAATGTTTTCACATTGGCAAACCAAAGTTGCATTCTCGGCCTGTTAGGATATACAATTTAGATGTTAATCTCGACAGTTGAAAATTGTCGGGAGAAGTTATTTAAAGTTGCACCTTGCATGCATTTAAAGCATCATCCATTAAATTTGTCCAGCACGCTTACCGTATGTTTTTGCTTACGTTTCAGGTATGAGTGAAATTCAATCAAATGTATAGTATTAAAATTGCAAAAAGTTCACACATAACACATTACTCTATGAATAACCAAATTACCAAAAAATTACAAGAGTGAAACGGAAACATAATGTAGGGAGTCCTAGTAACTCTCGATAGAATTTTGCGAGCACACTTAGTGTAGGAAGTCTTAGTAGCTCTTGATAGAATTTTGATGTGCAATGAGCGGTGTTTGAGGGCTTCCACCCTTGCCTATCCTCTTCCATGGCATTTGCATGTGACGGCTCCTCCTTATCAACATCTCTCTTTGACGATGGCTCCTCTCGACATGCGTTTTCCTTCTCATGTTCAACCATGTCGCCTCCTTTGTCACACGCGACTCCTTGTCCCCCAATTCCACTTGTTTCATTCACATAGTAAGCCGTCTTCTTCTCGAAGTGCGTTTTATCACCCTCAGCCGCAAACATCTCAATTGCAACTGAAGTAACTATAACATTCCAAACAACAACCACACAACTAGTGACATATCTCATTTTTCCCAGCACACGAAACTATGCTTTATTTTCCATTTGTGTGTCACACAATGATGATGATAATGCATGCAACTTCCCAATTCCCAAACTCATCAAATTTTACCCGTAATTCAAGTCATTACAACATTCAAATGCAAAAACAAACAACTAGTGTCATAATTTTTTTTTTCCAACAAACAAGACAATGCTTTATTTGTAAATCATGTATCAAACAATGAAGAGGACATTACATACAAGTTCCCAATGCACAAAGTCATCAATGTTTACATATAATTCAAGTGGCTACAACATCCAAAACCATAACCAAATAAATCAAACACAATGCAACCAAGCAAAAGTAGCAAACCAATATTAGATCATTCAAATTAATGAACAAAATTCAAATAGTAGAGTCAACCACAAAATATCAAAGACTCAAAATCAACATTTCATGGAAATGCATCTCTACAAATATTAAAAAAAAAAAAAAAAAAAAATTTCATCAAATATGTCATAAATAAAAGTTTTTATCCAATTTAAGAACTTAAGTTCTCCAATTTGAAACCAACAATTAAACAAAAAAACTAACATCCAATTTACATGACATTGCTACACCATGGAATAAGTATATTTCTTGACAGTCCGTGCCAATTCGTACGAACTGTCGAGAATTTCAAAAATCATATATCTATATTGACAAATAAATTGTTCAAATTACAACATAGAATAAGACATTACTTACGTGAACCCAATTTTCAAACTCATCATTTTGAATCTGTAATTCTAGTGAATATAAACATTCAAAACCACAACTAAAAAACTTGCACCATACATTCATAGAAATGCATCTCTACAAAGATACGAGAAATATATTTATCAATTAGGTTGTAAAAGAATGCTTTTATCCAACTATCCATTCAAATATCATATAGTCGAAACAATAAACGAAAAAAATTAAAATAAAATATAATTTTTAGAAATCTTAACAAAACAATGAGATGGTAGAACCACAGGAAAAACGAACCACGTTCAACATTAAAATCAATTTTCCAAGAAAGCCCACCACAGATATGAGGCTAACATCCGACATTTTCAAAGAAAATCCAAATTTTTTCTAACAAAACCTAGTTCCTTGAACAGTGAGAGTCGAACACATTCTATTCCAAAGGAAAGACAACTTCGCATGTGATAAGTGTGATTTTACACTTATCTAGACTATCAAAAATGGACAATTGTAAGTGCTCTTAAGTGATTTTTTACTTAATGGTGAGTTAATTTAATTATTTCAGGTCAAAACCCAAGTTCTGAAGGAATTGGAGAAAAACAAAGCAAAATAGGCAAAAAGGACTGAAAGTGTACGAAAACTTGGAGATGGGGATCAACTTGCAAACCTACAAAAGTTGAAGGACCTGGGTTGCAAATAAAAGAGGACTAAATTGAAATAAAAGAATAAATCAGATGACTAAAATGACCAAAATCAAAAGTTGAAAGACAAAAGGCACAGATACGAAGAAAAGAGAGCTGGGCGAACGCCCGAGCTCAAAGCTGGGCGATCGCCCAGCTGAAGCAGCAGGCGACTGAGCCCTTTTACCCGGCCTGGGCGATCGCCCGGAAAATGCCTGGGCATTCGCCCAGGCCAATTTCTGGCCAGCGAATTTTTCTTTTATTTTATTTCCTTTTTGAGTTCTAAGGCAATTAGGAAACTTGTAACCTACGATTTTTAGGGATCTTTTAGGGCATCTTGAGAGACCTATAAATAGGACTTATACACTCATAATTAAAGGTCATTAAATCTTGTAAAAATCATATTGAGAGAGAGAGATACCAAGAGACGAAGAACAAAGGCGGAATTGAAGATTGGAACTTGAAGACAAAGATTTCTTGGTGCAAGATATTCAGCGTTTCTTCCTCTATTATTTTCAAGATCCGGTTATGTCTTCAATTCTTTTCATCTTTTCTTTCTCTCGAGTCATGAATAGCTAGATTTAATGTTTGTATGAACGATGTAGCCTAAGTTTAACTCTTTAATTTCGAATCTCGAGTTTTAATGTATAAATTGTTTATGTATTTGATTTTATTTCTTTTCTTAATGCTTGAGATAATTGGCCATTATTTGTCATTGATTTGTGGATTGTAATGAACCGAGAGGTAAATTATTAATCTAGACCACGTAGTAAAATCTGGCAATTGGATAAAAGGTAAAGATACGCTTTTGTTATTGTCACGGTCTTGAATTGAATTCTTGGGAGATTTAATGCATCTAATTAAGGACCATTCTGACTGCCTAAGTTGACTTAATTAGATAGGACTAATTTGAACTCGAGATAGGTAAATTAGGTTAAATTTGTGAATTCGACCGAATACAATTTTAGGAATAAATCTTGAGATGAGAAATTAGAGAGGATAACTAGGTGAATTCGTTTGTCCAAACGCTTTAACCATCATATTTTATTAACTCTTGATTTTCGCTTTATTATTATTTTCGAATAATCCAAAGTTCTAGCTTAAATATTCAAATTCAATTGATTTTAAATTGTTTTCAATAGACTAGCACTTTGATTAATTTAACTAGTACCTAAATAAGATAGTTTTCGTGAGAACGATAATCCGGACTCAAAAAGTCCACTTTATTACTTGTTAACGATATTGTACACTTGCAATCACGTTATTTTCTATAACAAGTTTTTGGCGCCGTTGCCGGGGACTAGTTTAGATTAATCGTTAGTGTTAGTTTTATTTTTTTATTATTATTATTGATTTATTTTATTATTGCTATTAGTACTATTTTTCTTTCTTCTTTGTTTATTTCTATCAGATGACAGATGCACAAATAAGAAGAGAGCTTAAACAAGAGGCTGCAAGAGCAACCGCTGTAGAAGCAGTCCGAATGGCAGCCCAGCAAATTCAACAACATGAAGAACAGGAAGAAGATGACGATGGAAACATGCCAATGGCTCAGTTCCTAACTACGGTAGCAGCTCCTGATCGTTCAAGCATAATTTATCCAGCTTTTGGTCAGAACGACTTTCAACTAAGAGCCGATATGATTAATCTTTTCAGCAACAACCTGCAGTTCTATGGAAAGGCGACTGAAAACCCTAATACTCATCTCTCCAGATTCCTACATATGCTCCATAATTTTCAGTTTCACGGAGTAAATGAAGATGCCATTAAACTCCGGTTATTTTCCTATACTTTGAGGGATGGGGTTCTGGAATGGTTAGACTCAGAACCACATGCTAGTATCACAACATGGGATGACTTGGCTAGAAAATTCTGCAACAAATACTTTTCACCAACTAAAGTAGCCAAAATGAAATTGGAAATTTCTACTTTCCAACAACTGGAGGGCGAAAGATATCATGAAGCTTGGGACAGATTCAAGGAATTGCTCAGAAAATGTCCAAATCATGGTATTAAAAAAGGGCAACAGGCTCAATATTTTTATTCTGGGCTATCTCTCCAAGCTAAATCGACAGTGGACTCCTCTGCAAACGGGTCCATTGCAAATAAAAATGTCAACGAAGCATGGGATCTCTATGAGCTGATTGCAAACACACAGACCATGTTTTCATCTAATTGTACCACTCCAAGAAAAGTAGCAGGCATACATGAGATTGATGGTCTGTCAGCTACCAATGCACAACTTGCTACATTGACAAAGCAGGTGGAACTCTTGGTCAGAACACAAATGCAAGGAGTGAATGCAATCCAAGCACCCATCATGTGCGAGAACTGTGGAGCTAACCATTCGACATCAGATTGTATGTTATTAGCCTCTCCAGAACAGGTCAATTTTGTGCAGAATAATACACATCAGCAGTACAATCCATATTCACAAACATACAATCCAAGTTGGACGCAACACCCCAATTTTAGATGGTCTGAGAATCAACAAAATGGTAATGCATATAATGCTCAGCAAGAAAGAGGACCGAGTTTAAGAGAGATGTTCCAACAGTATATGCAGAAAACTGATAAAGCATTGGAGCGATTGGACATCAACAGTCAAAATCAACAAGCATCTATCAGAAAAATAG
The DNA here is from genome assembly GCA_030279155.1 of Forsythia viridissima. NCBI lineage: Eukaryota > Viridiplantae > Streptophyta > Magnoliopsida > Lamiales > Oleaceae > Forsythia > Forsythia viridissima. Next base: position 39,294,656 of record CM059046.1, on the reverse strand, counting down.
AGACTCAGATTGGTCAGTTAGCCCTACAACTGTCAGATAGAAAACCAGGCACTTTACCCAACACTACAGAAACAAATCCAAGAGAACAGGTAAATGCCATCACTACTAGGAGCGGGGTACAACTGCCAGAAATTCTTGTGAAAAAAACAGAGAAAAATGATGAACAGTTGATGATTAAGGAAGAAGAAACTGGACAACATGATAAATCAAAAGAAGAAGTTTCAAAAGAATCTGATGAATCATCAAAAGTGAGGGCGCCAATTCTTGTCAAAGCTTATGTGCCACCAATTCCATTTCCTCAGAGGCTGCATAAGAACACGCTCGACAAGCAGTTTGAAAAATTTCTTGAAGTTTTCAAGAAACTGCATATCAACATTCCTTTTGCCGACGCATTAGCTCAAATGCCATTGTATTTGAAATTTATGAAAGAAATGTTGTCCAAGAAGAGAAAACCAGATGAAAACGAGACAGTGGCTTTAATTGAGGAATGTAGTACTATTTTGCTAAATAAGTTGCCTCCGAATTTAAAAGATCTAGGGAGTTTTAAATTACCTTGCACAATTGGAGAGTTTTATAATTTTAATGCTTTATGTGATTTAGGTACAAGTATAAATTTAATGCCTCTTTCTGTATACAGGATATTAGGGTTGGGAAAAGTAAAAGCAACAAGTGTATCTCTACAGCTTGCTGATAGATCGATCAAGTACCCACGGGGTGTGGTTGAGGACGTGCTCATCAAGGTGGAAAAGTTTTTCTTTCCAGTTGATTTTATTGTCCTTGAGATCAAAGAGGATCGCAATATGCCAGTCATTTTAGGACAACCATTCTTAGCAACGAGTCGGGCTCTTATTGATGTTGAAAAGGGTGAGCTAATCTTGAGGGTACAGGATGAACGAGCAGTATTCAGTATGTACACCATACCCGAGCAACCAATCGACCTTGATGAGTGCTTTAGAGTTGATGAAGGGGTAACAATTGGCCAAGAAAACTGTAAACCGAATACAGGTGGACTAGTTGCACCAATTAAAGATGAAAATGGTCGATTTAAAATATGGAGAGCAAAGGAAAAAAGCGTGCAAAGCTGGCAATTGCAAGCAATGCAAGACTTCCAAAGATCAATTCAAGCCTCCATAACTGATTCTTACAAAAAAGTCGAGCTCTAGACTATAACTCGAGCGCTTAATGGGAGGCAACCCATTTTCTATCTTTTCTATATTTATTGCATTGCATGTAGAATTTTAGGACTGCATTAGGAATTAGAGCACGTTTCCCATTTTTAGTGATTAAGTATTTAATCATTATTGTTTTTCATATTTCAGGTTGCACATCGTCATTCCAATCCAATGCATACTGATGAGCTAAAAGTCCGATTGTTATCTCCACGCCTTTTGATTCGAGTTGTCTCTTTCTTTATTTTTTATTTACTTTGCTTTCTTTTGTCACATTGAGGACAATGTGAACTTTAAGCTTGGGGGTGACTTTAATTACTTTCATTATTTTTGTGTGCGCTACAAAAAAAAAATTTGTTGTGTGTGCTTATATGTTGGATAGCCTTGCCGGCTTATGATGATATTATTTGAAACTGTTATCAATTCATGAAATATGACTAGGTTATGCTGCTTAAGCTGTTTTTTTTTATAGACTATACTTATCGATGTGAGAGATGATTAAGTGTGAACATAATAATCATGAATTTTACTACGCTGGGTTGGTATATTGAATAGAATACAGTGAAAGAGTAGTGAAACTTAGTTGAGAAAACTAAATCGACCAATTGACAACTCAATTACCCAACCAGGTGAAAGAATAGTTTGGGGGTGGTTAAACCAATGCAGAAACTGTTTAGATAGGTGTTGATTCCGTGCTTGAATTATACATGTGTGGAGTGTATTTTGGCTACCAAGTAGAATCTAGGTATTGACCGGATGCTAGGAATCTAATCCCCGCTTATCTATCTTGCAAAAAAAAAAAAATTAAAGGCATGACACTTGCATTATCTTATACCTCTCTTCGTAGCCTAGTTGACTCGAGTGATAAAGTCCATTGGAGTTCTCAAAACTCGGTGCCCTAAGGTTTAACAAACCTGTGAGCCATCGGCCTAAAACTCGCTACAAAGGTCATCTAGAAAGCTTAAGGGAGTGAGGTCTTACATATAAGATATATATCAAAAAAAAAAAAAGGCAAGATTGAACCATTGTGCGCATAACTTGGGGATATAGATGACTAGTGAGTTTGACTTACCTAGTGGAAGATTGATGGCCAAAGCATTCAATAAAAGGAGAATCATCACAGATCTAGATAGCTACTATATTGGCTAGATCTAACCAAATTTTGAGCAGTAAAAGAATAAGTGTTTTGAGAGTCACTCTAGAGCTAATACCCAGGGTGAGAAAATTGAATATCAGTTTGGGGATGTGTATTCTTACGAGCGAGAAAGGAAATATTTGACCATTGGAGGCATAATATCACCAACCTAAAGGCTTATGGTGATTGAATTGACTATGCGTACACACATATATCTGTCGAGCATTTGATAAGTAAAATTAATTGATTTTGGTAGCATGATTTAGAAGTTTTAGTATGAATTGTTTGACTGTTTCAAAAATATGAGGCAAATACGGCAAGCTATCTGTTATAATATATTTTGTTTTGTTTGATTGTTCAAGTAAATAGTTATGTTCGAGGACTAACAAATGTTCAAGTTTGGAGGTATTTGATAAGTGTAATTTTACACTTATCTAGACTATCAAAAATAGACAATTGTCAGTGCTCTTAAGTGATTTTTTACTTAATTGTGAGTTAATTTAATTATTTCAGGTCAAAACCCAAGTTCTGAAGGAATTGGAGAAAAACAAAACAAAATAGGCAAAAAAGACTGAAAGTGTACGAAAACTTGGAGATGGGGATCAACTTGCAAACTTACAAAAGTTGAAGGACCTGGGTTGCAAATAAAAGAGGACTAAATTGAAATAAAAGAATAAATCAGATGACTAAAATGACCACAATCAAAAGTTGAAGGACCAAAGATGCAGATACGAAGAAAAGAGAGCTGGGCGAACGCCCGAGCTCAAAGCTGGGCGATCGCCCAGCTGAAGCAGCAGGCGACTGAGCCCTTTTACCCGGCCTGGGCGATCGCCCCGAACGCCCAGGCCAATTTCTGGCCAGCGAATTTTTCTTTTATTTTATTTCCTTTTTGAGTTCTAAGGCAATTATGAAACTTGTAACCCACGATTTTTAGGAATCTTTTAGGGCATCTTGAGAGACCTATAAATAGGACTTATACACTCATAATTAAGGGTCGTTAAATCTTGTAAAAATCATATTGAGAGAGAGAGATACCAAGAGACGAAGAACAAAGACGGAATTGAAGATTGGAGCTTGAAGACAAAGATTTCTTGGTGCAAGATATTCAGCGTTTCTTCCTCTATTATTTTCAAGATCCGGTTATGTCTTCAATTCTTTTCATCTTTTCTTTCTCCCGAGTCATGAATAGCTAGATTTAATGTTTGGATGAACGATGTAGCCTAAGTTTAACTCTTTAATTTCGAATCTCGAGTTTTAATGTATAAATTGTTTATGTATTTGATTTTATTTCTTTTCTTAATGCTTGAGATAATTGGCCATTATTTGTCATTGATTTGTGGATTGTAATGAACCGAGAGGTAAATTATTAATCTAGACCACGTAGTAAAATCTGGCAATTGGATAAAAGGTAAAGATACGCTTTTGTTATTGTCACGGTCTTGAATTGAATTCTTGGGAGATTTAATGCATCTAATTAAGGACCATTCTGACTGCCTAAGTTGACTTAATTAGATATGACTAATTTGAACACGAAAAAGGTAAATTAGATTAAATTTGTGAATTCGACCGAATACAATTTTAGGAATAAATGTTGAGATGAGAAATTAGAGAGGATAACTAGATGAATTCGTTTGTCCAAACGCTTTAACCATCATATTTTATTGACTCTTGATTTTCGCTTTATTATTATTTTCGAAAAATCCAAAGTTCTAGCTTAAATATTCAAATTCAATTGATTTTAAATTGTTTTCAATAGACTAGCACTTTGATTAATTTAACTAGTATCTAAATAAGATAGTCTTCGTGAGAACGATAATCCGGATTCAAAAAGTCCACTTTATTACTTGTTAACGATATTGTACACTTGCAATCACATTATTTTCATAACAGCATGCTCTGACCACTGGTCATGCTGCAGGTGTGGGCTTGCTTCGTACGAGTTTGCTTCTTCGAAATTTACAGGTATATGAATGAGTCGTCTCTAACAATGGACACGGTGAGGGTTGTGGTTGGTTTTTTACAGAGGTTGTGGAGAAGAGGAATGGTGCTTTGTTTGCAATTGTTTTGGAGATAGATTTTTTTTTTTTTTTTTTTTTGTGATTTCTTGGTTTCGTACACACCAGATAAGACGGGAAGATGGGGTTGGGGTTGGGGTTGGGGTTGGGGTTGGGGTGGGGGTGGGTTTGGAGTGACGGGTTATTTGGGACTTAAAATTTTGCTACAGTGATTTGCAGACATGTCAATTCTCAATTAATGTTTATCATTCCCAACTTACATGTGTCAACATATTGGCTTTTAACAATAAAGATCTAATTGGAATTTTAACAATTGAGTAGAGTATTTTTGTTCAAAAATTTTAAAAAGTGTTGCAAATGAATTTGTAAAAAGTGACACCTGGTGCAATTGCCTCTAAATTTTAACCACTTCTGAAAAATTTTAATGACTGTCTTTAAATTCTTGCACTAAAGGTGTGTTTGATTTTGATTAAAATCAATTTTTTTTTTTTGTAAAAGTTGATGAAATGTGTGATTAAAATTAATTGTTGATTTTGCCTTCAACTTTTTAGCAAAATCAAAATTGAATTCAAACACAACCTAAGTTCAGCAATGATTGATGAAATTGACTCAAAAAAAATTCGCACTAATTATTGTGATAATAGAGAATTAAATGTTTGAATAATTAATGAAATTTTACTCCCGTCTTTGATTATTTGCTGAACTTTCAAATGTTGCTGCATGTTTACTGAACTTTAGCAAGTTATGTTTCGTTAATCAATATTCACGATTTCATAATTGCCAATGGACGTAAGCCCACACGTGGCTAACAGAACGCCTACGTGACACACATTTAAGATTAAATTCTGCCACCAATTAAAGCTGCACATCCATGTCATCAAAGCGCTTTTTTAAAGGGTTATGATGATTAATCGGACCCATTATATTTTCATAGGTTTTGAGCACAGAATTGAAGACAAATGTTAGTTCACTCTACAATGTGTTAGCTCAAATGTATTAAAGGTTTTACTGGGGTAGTTGGAGGATTTAACGTACCTATGGGTCATTGCTCCGTGGCCCAATGTGTTTGACCCGTTTAAAAGTTTGGCGACTAGGTTTAAAGTTATAAACCTAAATTGAAATCTCTCAAAGTGTATTCATCCAAATTCATTCCTATCCCTAACCCCTTATTACTCGCAACAAAATGTCAGAGGTACCTACAAACTAACCTAATCGATGACCACTATTCCGTTTAGAAATCAATAATGTCGCACATAGAGGGGCATATAAAGGTAAGGTCATAGTCTTTTATTATTTTTTGTAGGGATGGACGTGGGTCGGATTGGGTCGGTTTTCGACCCAACTCGACCTGGAAAAAAATTGGTTTGGCGAAAACTGAATTTTTTTTGAAAAAATGGGCCTGAAACCGACCCAAACGACACAGGTCGGTTCGGGTTTTCAGTTTCGGGCCCGACTAAAGAATAATTTTTTTTAAAAAAATCGAGTTGGTTCGGGTCGGTTGTCGATTTTTCAATTTTTTTGCCTAGCCCTAATTTTTTTCTTGTCGTATTATATTTCCAAAAATCTTCCTGTATAGAGTTTTTCTCGGGGAAACCTAACCTAAACGTGAAAAGCATATATGTTTTTATGATGAATGTTTCATGTTGCATGTTGTATGTTAGAACATGTGTTTCACATTGAAAAATATGTGTTTTGGCCATATTGAATCTCTTTTAGCAACTAATTACTTTTTCTTTTGTTTGTACTGCCAGATTTGGATTAAGATTCATATTTCATTGATTTTGAGAATGAATCTGAGGATGATAATGATCTGATGTATGAGCAAAATGTCACATAAGACATTGAAACAGGAGTTGAAAATAGAGTATTTGAAGGGGCCGGAAAGGTTGACAATAAAGTAAATGACTTAGAGTATCCAAATTTTGAAAAATTATTAAGTGATTATGCATCTGATGATGAAGTTGATTTCTAAATGGAGTGGTGATTCTCGATTAGGCTGATTTGTGGGGGGTAACACTATTGTTCTGTCACATGAGAAAATGGGTTAATGTTAGGGAATTGAATTTGGAGGAATAGACTTTCAGGGATTTTAATATGAGGAAAAAATATATGTTTCTCATATATAAATTGCATTTTGAAAAAACGATTTGATGAATTGGATAAGCAGCTTCAATTGGTTGGTAGAATTAATCTCAAATATGTGCCACATAGGCGTTCCCGTCAGCCATATGTGTGTTTTCATCTATTTACAGTTACTAAATTGCGATGAGTGATTAATGAAACGTAACTTTATAAAGTTCAGTGAGTACACATCGATATTTAAAAGTTCAGTAAACGATCGAAGATGCGACAAAAATTCAGTAATTATTGAAATATTTAACATGTGCCACGTGGGCATTCTGTTAGTTATGTGTATGCTTCCGCCAATTGGTAATTACGAAAGCGTGAAAAGTAATTAACGAAGCATTCTGTTAGTTATGTGTATGCTTCCGTAAGGGAGGTTTTTACTCCACGCATAAAAAAAAATAAAAAAAAATACACATTTGTCTTGACCCTTTCAATTTTTTTTCTCAGTTTTTTCAAATCTCTCCTTTCTAATTCTCTTTCTCTTCAGCATTGTTCTTCAAATATTTCATTCTCAACCTTATTCATCATCATTATTCACCATTGATTACTCACCAACTTCTATCAATCTCGATTTATTTTTTTACAATCAGATTCCACTTATAAGCGGTACACTAGTATATCAATACTAGTAAACGATGGGCATTTAACTTTGATAACAAGTGGCCCAAAAATAAAACAATGACAAATGATAAATGCCATAGTTGAAGCTAAGATCTGATAGCATCTCCAATGCATTTCGTCTGTTGTCTGTTGCTTTTTAGACGTGTCACATAAGCACAGATGGATGAAATTATAAAAAACCATCTTCAATGCATGCTGGCGATAACTCTGTCTAGCTAATGTGGCACACCAAAAAATAGACTTCGTTTAGAAGTCTGTTTAAATTTTGACAGACTTTTAGACGGAGTGACTTAACAAATTTAAATCTAATTCAGTATTTTATTAAAAAAATCAGATGAGGAAAATAAAAATTGAAGAACTGTCAATTTTAAAAAAAAAATTAATACCACATAAGCAATAATGGTTTTTTTTTTTTTTTGCCTACTTTTTTTATTTGTCAAATTTTTTTTTTAGTGTACAAAGTTTGAAAAGTTAAAAAAAAAAAAAAAAAAAAAAAGGTAAAAAATAGATTTTTTTGAGAAAAAATGGAACCAAACAAGCCTTAAAATTTAAACGAAATCCATTGGACATAATTTTTAGATTAACTGCCAAATACACTCCGAAACTCCGTCTATTTTAGGTATACGTGTACAATAGCTACAATAGAACGATGCATTGGAGATACTCTGACTACTCCACTGGAAACTTCGAGTCTCCGGTTCCCGGACTACGATCCCACTTCAAACAACGCAACGATTTACCATATCGATCGTTAATTATTCAAGTCATGTAGCCTCTGAACTTGTTGTGATACTGGTGGTTGGTTTCCTTTGTCATAAGCCCTCGATTTCTTATCTTACATACAACAAATATGGGAAAGTGCTGCGTTTGCGATTACCGTTACCTACTCCTCGTCGCCGCTGTCCCATTCATCTACATCCAGGTATCCCTTTTTTTTTTTCCTCATTCTGATTTATTTATCTATTAATTTGAATAAGATATTTTTTACGATAGCTGGAATGGAATGAACCGACGATTTAGAGGCTTTACTCAGCAAGACCACGCAGTTGATTTGCATCACTTTCTAAATCAAGCCATTTTTCATCCCTAGCATCTAGAATACAGAACGCTTCGTTCTGGTTTGTTTTGTGACGGTTTTGATTACTTATGGCACAACTGACTGAGTTCATCGCTTCACAGATGCGCCTCTTTGTTACTCAATCACAGTATGCTGATCGGATTGCTGATGCTGTACGTGTACCTTGTAAAATTGAAACCTTGCATTACTGTGTTAATATTACATGTACATATAAACATGCTTATGAGTTTGAAGCTAACTTTTGGAAGAAACGCATTTTGTTTTTTCTTTTATTTTTCTTGCCTGTTATACTTGAGAGTGTTGACATTTATATAACTTATATTGGAATTTCTTCGTTGCAATTTAACTAAAGTGCTTAACAATTGCATTACCATCTTATGTGTAAATAACTTACACTGGTCATGAGAGGTAAACGTTGTACCAAACACACACTGTCTGTAACAACAGATTGAGGCAGAGCATCAGTGCGCAAGACAGACAAGATTGCTAATCGATCAGATTAGCTTGCAACAAGAACGACTTCATTCACTTGAAGGTGCTCTAATGTTTCCACTTCTGCTTCTGATCAGTGACGACCGTTTCTTTCTTCGTTTCAAACCTTTTTAATTTCTTGCTGAATTGAATAGATTTTGTAGTCTGTGAACGACTTCTCTTCTCACTCTTTTTTCCAGTTAACAGATTTTGAGATCACCTAAGCTATCTATAATTTTATACTGAATTTTTTTGAGTAAATTCTGGCCTTCCACAACTAAGACCCTGCTATGATTTCAGAAGAAAGGAAGCGTCAAGATCAGGAATGCAGACAGTTGAGAGCACTTGTTCAAGATCTTGAAAGTATGTTCACGAGTCAACTTCCTCTTTTTTCTGTTTATCCTTTACACAATTAATTTCTTTCTATGCATGTAAGAAGCTAAATTCTATTTTTTAGTCTACTAATTTAGAGAGGCATGCAGTAGAACTCTTCACTCCAAAGTGAGTAGAAGAGAAGAAGAAAGGACAAACACCCAGGAAATGCCGCTGTAGGATTTTGTGTCAAACCAGAACCAAATGCACCACTTTCTAGAGGGTTGCGCATTCATATGCATCTATGGAAGGAAAAATAGATTGAGGGCCTGTTCTGAGGGTTGCTATGGAATCTTGAGAGAGATCTTCAGGAAAGGCAAAAGTTTTATCTCCCTAGGGATTTCCTCTTTTTGCTGAAATTTTATTTTTGAAAGTGGGAAAGTGACACAGGCATAAATGTGTATAAATGAAACTAACTCAAATTCATTGATTCCTATTAATATCGAATTAAATTGATTAAAGTGGAGAAACTCCAAGAATAATAATGTTATTCAACAACAACTACCGTTAATGAATGAGAAAAAAACTCCTTAAATACTGAAACTCTAGTTGAAATAAAATTCTAATTGATAAATAAATGCAAAAAGATGAAAATAGACATGACAAACTAAAGATTACTCTTTTAAGCTAAAGAGACGACTTTAAACGGTTAAAATCTATCGTTAGTATTGGTGAACGATTAGTCTTGACCGGCTTGTCGAGACGATTTAAAAAACATATTATAATAGAAATTCTGAGCACGTATGCAAAATCTATGCCCATTTTTTTGAAGAACGACGATCACGATTCATCGCGTCTAGATAAGCCAAAGTTAGATCCTCTAGCCATGAGAAAGGGTTCAACAGCCCCCAACCAAACTTCCCAAAATCATCTACCGCTGCATGCTTCAAAAGAAGTGTGTCAAATTAGCGATGCTGATCAACTCTCATAACACGAACTTTCTCTAGAAGATGTTGGCAACAAGGACTTTCTTTACAAGACATGCGTACTTGGCGGATTCATGGAACTTGTCTAGCTAATTCAGCTACCAAAATAACCACTAAGCAAACGCCTAACTTGATACCGGATTCATGGAACTTGTCTAGCTAATTCAGCTACCAAAATAACCACTAAGCAAACGCCTAACTTGATACCCTAACAATGTAATTCTAATTCAGTTCAAGTTGCCAAAATGTTATACGTAGTAAAATGTTAGGTGAATAATTATTGACTTAAGACTATTTGGGAATTATAAGTTGACATTGACGTATGACTACTTGGGAATTATAAGTTGACCGTACTTTGTACCCAACATCTTCAGATGTTGATGTATAAAACATTTTGGCTCCCTTCTCATGTCCTAGAAGAAAGGAGCTGTATCAAGAAAATAATTGATCACATGAAACTAAGTTTTGCCTGTGTAACGAAATGCAAATAGATTTTAATGCCATCTTTGAATGTGAGGGCACGACAGAAGAGCAACTCCCTGCATACTTGCTCAATAGATTTTAATGCCATCTTTGAATGCTTGCTTTCCCAAGTACTTTTTTTCCCAACTAAATTCTACAATTGCACTTTCAAGTCTATACTCCCACTATCCCCCCACCCCCACCCCCACCCCCACCCCCACCCCCACCCATATTAGTCTATTTTCAATTCTACCCCTGAACTGAAGAGGTTTTCAAACTTTGCCTATGTGTTGCTGATAGAAGATTGTGCATCAAATACACACATTTCTTTGGGCTTTAGTACTTCTGATGCACGGTTGTTGTGTTAACACAATATGATCATGTTTATACAAATTCCGTCAGTATTTTCAGTTTTTTTTTCTTTCTTTTCCTCTTTTCTTTTTTAAAAACTCCATTCAAGCCAAATAAGGGGTTTTAGGCATACTTTCTGAAGTTGAACTGGGGGTTTGGCATTATCCCCTACCCTAGTATATTGATAAACAGTTAAGTTCATGGAGGGGGACATGCTACTTTACCTCCAAGGAATTACATTCAATTTATCTGTTACTCATCATATGGAAAATGACAAAGTATGAGAATGTACAAGGAATTATCAAACTAGAAATAAACTAAGGAGTTAAGTGTATCCAAATCAATCAAACAATTACAATCTTAAGCTAGGCAAACCACATTTGTCAAGCCTCAAGAGTCCTCTAACTTCGCATACTAATTTGTGGGGGTGTAATATCTTGAATTGTCTTTCTTTGTAGCCAGTATTTGCCAACCCATCCGCAACTTTGTTTCCCTCTCTTCATGTGTGAGAGAGAGAGATTCATTTGTTTCTGCCAATGGTGAATTTCCTCCAAATAGTCCATAGCCCAGAAGACTTCTTGCAAAGCAATTGACTAGTTACCATAGAGTCAACCTCCACCCAGATGTTTTGCAAACCATATTCACAACACAGTCTCAATCCAGTGCAAAGAGCTCTTATTTCAGCTACTAGGCTAGTGCAATTTTCATAAATTTCATGAAAGCAAAGAGAACATCCCCTTTATAATTCCCCCCCCCCCCCCCCCCCCCCCCTCTTCCCCTGCAAGATTGGATGAGCCTTTGAGGCAGCCATCAGTGTTAAGTTTAACTATATCAATCAAAGGTTTTCTCCAATACACAGCAACCCGCTGTTTTATAATTTTTTGGGTACGGAAATTATTTAACAATCCGGCTATACCAAAATTTGGATTAAGAAGTCTACTTTTTTAATCATTCTTATTGCTTTTATATTCACACCAGCATGTTTGTAGTGTCAATATTTCCAGTTTACTTGGTATATTATTTAGTGCTTGCTTGGTCATGTTTAAAAGCTGCTTTTTTAAAAAGTAGATAAAGTAGGAGCTACAATAATTGCATGGGACCCACAATTTGTTTATTTTGAGCCACAAAAAGTAGAGGACCCTGGTACTTAAAGCACACCCAAACATGTGCTTAGTTTCCTAGTTTCACTGTTCGCCCCCCTAATTTCCAGTGTTGGCTCTTCAGTTATAATATTCTACCCACGAAAAATGACGAACCTATCGCGTGTTGATTCCATTTGCGCTTGCAATCGTATGGGTACATTGTATAGGACCCTCATTTGGCATGTAATAGCTTGTTTTTCTCCTGTGGCAGGGAAGGGCCTCAAGAAATTGGTTGGTGACGTACAGGTTTGGATGAGTTGAAAAATTACACTCCCTGCTGTTGTATGCTATCCCTTTATCACTAGAATCATTGAACATATTACTGAGTGACCAGGTTCCAGTGGCAGCTGTTGTGGTCATGGCTTGCAACCGTGCTGATTACCTCGAAAGAACTATTAAATCTATTCTAAAGTATGTTGTGTTTATCTTTTAGTGCTTCTCATTTTCTAGTGTGCAGTTCCAGCTGACCATGGTGAGATAATCTTTTATGCTCTCTAGGCACCAAAGTTCTGTTGCATCAAAATATCCTCTCTTCATATCACAGGTGCTATTTTTTCATCCTAGATTGCTTCAAGTTATTCTACAACATGAATATGGGCATATCCCCTATGTAGAAGGTGCTCATTTGGTGTGGAGGACGAAAGATATAATTTATATTTTCACTCATTTTGGCAGGACGGTTCAGATCCCACTGTCAGAAATAAAGCATTGAGTTATGATGGGCTAACCTACATGCAGGTTATTTTTTATTGCTACAAGTTAGCATCATATCTCTGTTACCGAGTTCCAAACCTTTGAAGCATTGAGGCATTTTATGAACCCTACCACATTCTCTATTTCATTTTATTATGCGCCGCATAGTCTTTGAAATTTCAAGATTAATGTAAACATCTGTGAAGAAAAAGAATTGACTTGTTATATTTGTTCTTAATCATGCTTCTTCTTGAACTATGTGACCTCTTCCATGCAATATATTGAATAGTTGGTTATAATCTTTTGCAGCATTTGGATTATGAACCTGTGCATACAGAAAGACCTGGGGAGTTGATTGCTTATTATAAGATTGCACGTATGGTTCTGCTTTCCATGGTTTTTTCCATAGTGTTTCTGTTAGAAGAGTTTTTATGTGGCCAGCATCATTCAATTGCCTGTCTTCCAGGCCATTACAAATGGGCACTGGATCAATTATTTTACAAACGTAATTTTAGCAGAGTTATCGTCCTTGAAGGTGCCTACAGTCTTCTTTTCTCTTCTTTACTTTTCATTTTTTTCTATGATGACATTCACGAGTCTTGCATTCACTTGGAATATTCATTTGTTTGCAGATGATATGGAAATTGCCCCTGATTTTTTTGACTATTTTGAGGCTGGAGCTGCCCTCCTTGACAGTGACAAGTGAGCCTTTTCCACTCGATCAAACTATAATAAGCTACATATCACTTTGATATTCAATATCGAAGGGTCACAACTCACAAACTCCTATTATGTTTCTGCATTTTCTTGGGGATGTAATAATGATAGAACCATAATGGCAATTTCATCGTGGAATGACAATGGACAAAGGCAGTTTGTGCACGATCCTCGTAAGTTCCTTTTTTACTTACAAATTAGCTGTTAAACTCTTATAATTCTAACTTGGTAACTGCTTTGTCTATTACTTTGAATTGAAGTGACAATTTCATCTTATTGTCTTTTGAAGGCTACTAGTATCGCAGTTTTGGGGGGCGGGGGTGGGTGCTAGTTGCAATTATAAAATTGAGTTCAAACAAAAAGGTACACTTAATAATTATGCAAAATTAGAGAAATCTAATACTAACTTTTCCATAGGCAAAATAGTAACCAAAAAGAATACGATACATGTCTCATACTTATTGTACCCTTACTTCCTTTCAATCTGATATTTTATGTATTAATTAATTTCTAGCCTCTCTATCGTAAAAAAAATTTTGATTCCATGGGGATCAGAAGCAAAAAAGAAAAAAGAAAAAAACCGTATCACTGGAGTCTTGTTACGTGGGATAACAATAGTGTCAAATGGATTTTTGAAATTAGTCACGGGGAGAGGAGCTCTGCCATCGTAAGTGGGGATTGCATATTCTCGATAGTTAAAGTCAATATTGTACCTTGTGGAAATCTGAGAGAATTTCAATAGGATCGAGAAGAGTGACTTCATATATGGGGTAATGTCACCCTGGGGGGTAGAGGAGCTGGGGCCTATGAAGATGAACATGTTGAGAAGGCCTGAGTGTTTGACGCATACTATCAACAGGTGTTTGACACGTTCAAATCCTTTTTTCTTTTTTCTTTTTTAATCGGCCAAAACACACCAACTCGGGAAGTTAAAATTAAAAAAGGACCTACATGAAATTAGGGCAAACTACTATGAAACTTTACACAACCAAAACAATATTTTGGGAGAAATCTGGAGTGGCTTCTGAAAGGAGAGATGATTTTCTTTCGTTATCTATGATGTGGATTGGCTTTTAAAATCATAGAAATTTCAAATTTGGAATGGGGAGATGGAATAGAGATCCGGAGGGAGAGTGAAGCATTGATAAACAATTGAAGCAACTGCTGCTATTAAAAAGGTGAGATACAACTCATACAAGACTTAGTGCTTGTTTGGTAAAGCTTTTTGTACATCATAAATAGTGGCTCCTACAGAATATGTGGATAAAAAGTGAATAAAAGTTGTGGATCCTATGTAGATAAAAATAATATTTGACTAGCTTATAAGCACACTAAAGCAATCCCAAACATTAGTGAGTTTTACAGGAAAATGTGAGGGGGATGGGGGGATCCGAGGCAGGATGGAGAGAGAGAAGTGAACAAAAAATGTATGTGGCTGCTACAAATGAAAAGGTGGGTTACGACTCATACAAGACTTGGTGGGTTTTGTGAGAAAATGTGAGAGGGAGATGGGGAAATCAAGAATGGGGAGATGGAAATGTGGGATACGACTCATACAATGCATTTTGTTAGCAGTATTCAGTGGGAGATAATAAAGAAAAAATACATCTCCTAAATTCTCGAGGACGTGTTATGTACGCTACTGTCACATCCTTGGAATTTTTAGGTGAATGTGAGTTACGCATTGTGCGTCATGTTGCACGGGCCGAGAGGCACAGAGCTACGCACCTCTTGATTGTGCTTGTTTTCTGTGTATTTCGAGCTTCTCTCCCGTCATAGGGATGATGGCTAACCCTACAGGGACAAACACTCGGTATTTCGTCTTGTACATGCTTACTGTTTCAATGAATCTCTACCTAGACTTTGACTTTAATTGCTTGATGCTGGTGAAGAGTTTTCTTTCCACGTTACGTCAACTGGCACAAATTGTGCCACGTTGTACTGTGCGTAACACTCGTCATTCTCAATCAATAAGGGATGGTCTAGAAATCTTGGGTTAGCTCACAGTTCAGTTTTATGTTTGCCATTAATTATCATTTCTCTTTGTTTTTCTTTCTGCCTCAATATTTACCTTTCTCCTATCATATTATAGTATTAGTAACAAAACCCATAACCGATGGCAATCTTCCAAGTACGAAGATGAATAGATTTCATTTAATAAATTCTAATAGGCATGACTGAGGCTTTGCTTGGTTTGCTTTGACATGGAAAGAGAAATAAATCCATATTTCTTGCTATGCGTCTACTTGCGTACTTTACACCAGAACAAAAAATTGTGTGATACACAAATCAATAGTCTATCAGTGTGATATAAATGGGTTGGAAAAAAGAAAAAGAATGCTTTTTAAGTATAACATGATCTCAATATGTATGATACGATCAAAGTTATTTTTCTGCTTTAACTCAAGAACTGGATCCCCCATTTCGTCTCAATTAAGATTGGACATGGAAAGAACAGGATTAAAATCATATTTGCCACTCATCTTTCATGCTATCAGTGTCACAGTTGTGTAAATTAATTTACATCTCTCCGGGTCCTTTTGAAATGGTGGACTTCTTTATGCTTGTACTATTTGATTTGAAGATTGATATGACTAACCATTTTAGTTATATAGATGCAAAACTTTTTTACTATATTTTTGTGATCCTCCATTGTTCCAGACGAACTTTTCTATGAATTCATTTGTCTGCTTTCTGTCACAACTTCCAGATGTACTTTACCGCTCAGATTTTTTCCCTGGTCTTGGATGGATGCTCTCTAAATCCACATGGGATGAGTTGTCTCCAAAGTGGCCCAAGGCATATCCTTCTGGAACTAATTTTAAAGTTGTATTCAAAAGTAAAAATTCACACTTTATTGCATCAGTGCTATGAATATGTCTGTTTGTATCTTTTTATTGCAATCTTCAAGAATTTTCTTTGACCTAAAGATCACCTATTGGGATGACTGGTTGCGACTGAAAGAGAATCATAGAGGACGACAATTTATTCACCCAGAAGTGTGCAGAACATATAATTTTGGGGAGCATGTAAGAATTTTTGAATCATTAACCAGTTTATTTTGTTGAAAGGCACTTAATTAATAGGTTTCCTTTGGTCTCTTTATCTACGTGTGCATTTCTGCCATTCATCCCACTGTATATTTTATCAGAACGACGAAGTCCTGCATCAGACATGAGTTTCATAAGTTGATGTCGCCAGTTTTAATTTTTCTATAAATTCCAGCTTTTTGTCTGTCATTGAGAGCAATTATCATGATTAGTATGTAAAACCCTTTAGTCTCACTGAAATATCCACCGTATTCATCTAATTCTACAATGTGAATTTGGTGTCTCAATCAAAAAAATGATCTTTTGTTCACTGTTAATACCAGGTTGGCCAAGTATCTTTCGAAGCGTTTGCTATTAATTTTTCTAATCTGGCTTTTGCTTTTCTTGAAGTTTCCCTATTAATCCCTCATTGTTAAGCTCTCTCTATCTTTCGGAAGCTATGTGTTGACCAAATTTTGACACACCATTTTGTATCTTGATGATTTACATTAAATATGTCATTTAGTTTTTGGTTGCAGAAATTATTGAATGACTGCACGTCTTAAGACCTCAACCCCCCTCCTCCGCCCTTCTACACTAGTGTTATCGTGAGCTCATGAAAGTAAAAAAGAAAAAAAAGAGAGGATCAGTCTGCTTTTTCCGAAGGAAGTGTCTTAAATTAAGTTAGAACTATGTGATTTTACTATAAAATGAGTTCAGTTCATGACTGTAATTTCTTGGAGCTTGCTTGTTTGAGGTTCCTAATTTTCACGCAGGGTTCTAGTATGGGCCAGTTCTTTAGACAATATCTCGAACCTATCAAGCTGAATGATGTCAAGGTATGCTAGCTGGTTATTTCCTTGTAACCTCATGCTTGCCTTTGTTTAAGTCTAACAACTTGTGTGATGATCTATCTGGAAGGTCAACTGGAAGTCAATGGACCTCAATTACCTGGTGGAGGTAACATCTCACTTCTTAAAGAGTATTTACTGTATGATGGTCAAAAGAAAGAAAAGGAAAAGTATGATTGCTTGTATGGTATCCTCTGTGCCTATATAGGACAAGTATGTGAAGCACTTTGCTGACATGATTAAAAAGGCAACACCTGTACATGGAACTGATGCCATTCTAAAAGCATATAACATAGATGGTGACGTGCGTATTCAGTATCAAGACAAATCAGATTTTGAACGCATTGCAAGTCAGTTTGGCCTTTTTGAGGAATGGAAGGTAAAAGTTCTTGCATTTGGGTTCTTTTGTTCGTCATAATTCTGAACCTTTCTTCAGCATGGGTGAAATAGAATTGGACTGTTTTTAGTTATTTATTCTAGTTGAATCGTTAGTGGGTCTTTGGTTTTATTAATTAGTGGACTTCTAATTTAATGATTCATCACCGAGTTCCAAATTTCTTCATATATATAGTCTCAAAACCTTTCCTGCTTGCTGCCAAAATCTAGCGGACTGGGTCTAGGTGATCCCAATTCAGTCGCAAAGCAAGTGGCTTTCCCTCTCTTTGTGATTGGTTGGGTTGTAAATTGCGATTAAACGCTGAGGGGGTGGCTTAAATTTTCCACCTTGTGATTGGGTGGGACCACTCACTCAGTGAAGAAATAATTATTTCTGGCTGCTGCATCACTGTGTAAACGTTTTCCAGTTCAATTTTCCTAAAATGTATCTTTATTCTGGTTTTATTTATTCTCCAGGATGGTGTACCGAGGACAGCATATAAAGGAATAGTTGTTTTCCGATACCAAACTCAGAGGCGTATATTCCTTGTTGGGCCAGATTCTCTCCAACAACTGGGAATCGAAGAGGCTTAGAAAGAATTTTTTATGTAAGCTCATGGCTTTTTGATTGATTAATAACCTCCCTATCACAGCCTACTGTATCAAACATCCCCGCCCACAAGGCACCATGTAAGCTTTAAGTAGTAGAGAAGGATGGGTAATAGGCAAAATAATAAACTTACACGCGTATAGTGGGATTTTTTCTGGCAAAATTCAAAATGGAAAAATCCCATTCATTAATAATGGAGGTATTTTTGCTGTTGTTATTGTTATTCTTTGTGTGTGTGTGTGTGTGTGTGTGTGTGTTAAGTGGTCAGGTATGATGACTCTCGCTCACTCTCACCTTATTAGGTTTTGCAAGACACTTTAGGAGCTGTCCAATTCAAGCATGGGGGAGTGCAATGTGTGAGGATCACTACCAGTGACAGTATGAATTCCGCACAAGTTGGTTTAGGGGGTTGTGTTTTCCAGAGTTACCAGATCTATTGACAATTCGATGGGTGCAAATGCCTACGTGTGATGTGAAATGCAAGCAAATTCATATTGAGGCTGTGCATGCAGTGATGCCCAAGTCATCTATGTCCCAATTTCAGTTAATATGTTTGTCTCATTGCATAATAGAATATTTATATATACCCCAAATTCCCTCGAAAACTCTTTTGGAGGTTTTGGGATCAATTTTGCTTTTGTTGCAAATACAGAGAAATAATGTTATACAAATGGTGACAGTGCATGTTCTCGTATATCTTTCAACTGGTCTCTTCCAATGGTACAGTTGCCTCTATCAGTTAATTGTACTTGTTGGAGCTGTTGAATAATTCTTAATCTTCTGATTAACATTTTATTCATGTGAAAGGTTAAATGGGTTCTATAGGTGGAGTACATAAAGTTAGATATAAAACGTGCAGGATATATTTATCACGCGTGATAGAAAGAGTAATCATATAGAAGGTTTGGTGGGGAAGCCGAATGATTGCAGATTCGGTGGGCAGTTGACAAAAGCTTAAATTAAATATCAATAGTGATGATATATTACACATTTAGATAAACAATTTCTTGAATTTCAGCATAAAATCATGTACAACACGTGGAGTGAGAGTCAGTGACCAACGAAATATAGTGGGATCCCAATTGTTTCTATTCTCAGGGCAATTCAAACGGACGAAATTTAAGAATGCCCTGAGTGGGTACTGGCCCTACTGGCACTAGAGTTTTCATCTCGAGACTGATTGTTCTTGGCCGGACATGCGTGCTTTTCTGATTGCCTCTACATCGGTTAAATTTGGCTAATATATGTTGTTTGTTTATATAAATGCAGAAATTAAAAATCCAAAAATTAATCTGGTAGATCGAAGCTAGAGTTCGACTCTATTTCTTTAAGATGAATTTGCCCCGCCTGAGTGCTCACAGTAAAAAAGCAATTGTCTCCCAAGATATGACGTTATTCTTCTTACGATAGAAGTACGTCAAACAGCAAGAAACAACAAGCTTAAGAAGTGTTTTGTACTGTCTAAATAAATGAAAAGGGACAATTGCAGAATGCTTTTGCAGAATAACATAGAAGGAAAGCTGGTTGAATAACCGACACACGACACATGACACATGCGTGTAGATTTTGAACCGAACCTGATAGTATCTAAACCTCATCTCCTATAAAGACTTGCGGTGCTCCTGGAGCCCAAACTCAAATTCAAATTAAAGATATATTAGTTGGTTCAAGATCATGTCATCCTCCAACGTGGAATACGCTTCCCCACTTGCTACAATATTCAATTACTACTTTCAAGGTGTCAATTTTTTATACTAATTTCTCATTTATTCGAAAATAGTTTTGCGAAACCAAATATTCCACGAGCATCTACTCACAAGATAGAATGCATTTGACTATAAATTTTTAACAATCGATTATCGATAATCATCCAAATATTTGATCAAAACCAATTTATAAATAACTTATTTCCAACAATATATACATACACTGAGCTGAGCACAAGTGTGTTGGGTGTGGATATTGCTGCTGCCCTCCCACTCTCTTTCAATCAATAGTGTTTCAATGAGTAGAGTCTATTGAGCATTTGAGTTAAAAAGCTGTTTTCCAATTCATATGGGTCAATGTTCCGTTATCATCTGGTGATGTTTATGATAAGTGCGTTTTATGCACTTATTTTAGCATTTGAATTAATTATTTATGTCGTCATATAGTTGTTTTTCTACTTAATCTATTTTATTATTGTTCTATTTCAGTTTTGGACGCGTTTGTGAACAATTGGAGAAGATTGGGTGAAAAGAACAATACATTAGAAAATATCTCATAAGTTCAAGGACTCAATTGTACTCAACCCAAAGTTGAGAGACCAAACTGGAGATTATGTAAAGTTGAAGGACCAAACTGGTGTCGGTTGAAAACTGAAGGACCAAAGCGCAAGGATTCCAAAGAAACGAGCTGGGCGAGCGCCCAGCGTGGCCAACCAAAAGCAGTGACTAAACAGCTTGCTTGGGCGATCGCCCGGGAATAGCCTGGTCGTGCGTTTTTTATTTTTTTATTTTCTTTCCTATTTTAGTTCCAATTTCATTAGGTAATGTTTGGCCCACGAATTTTATAATTTTTTGGGATATTTTGGGGCACAACTAGGATAGTATAAATATAAGTTATATTCTCATATCATAGGGTTGGATTTTTGGGGAGCCGAATCAAGAGAAGATGGAAGAGAACAAGAGAAGACAACTCTTTGACGATCAAGACCTTTTCGAAGATTTCTTCTCCTAAGATCCATGCCGGGTTTTATTAATTCTTGTTTTTCTAGATTAATCATGTTCTTCTAATTTTCTTTAGCCAAGGTAGACGATGAAACCTTGTTTTAATTAAGTGATTATTATGTTATTCGTTTAATTCCTTTTAGAGCTTTAACGTTCATGGTTCGTTCTTGATTAGATTAATTAAATATAATTTCTTTCATCTTAAATATCATGTATTTTTGATAGTTAGATATTGATTTAATTAATCCATGCTTGATGCTTAAATATGTTCTATTAATTGCTTTTGATTTTTCGTCATCTTTTATTCGAATTGGGATACATAGAATGCTTAGAGATTCTTTGATTCTTTGTTTTCATTCAATTGATCTTGATACGAAAAACGCTTAAGTAATTTATGTTTGAAGCATAAGGAGAGCTTATTTTTTATTTTCTTCTTCTGGACTTAATTGATAAATCTTTAGGGACGACAATAGATTGATTTCGTGTTGTCGTATGTTTTTGGGAATTAATTAATAATTGGATAATTGCTAAGTTAGATAATGGTGGATTCCGAAACCTTGGTATTTTACACAACTTGAATTATCAATTCATCTTTTTATCATATTTCTTTAGTCTTTTAATTAAACTATTTCAACAAAAATCTCTTCGACTCAACTAGCCTAGAATAATAGTTAATTATGATTAAATTATACTTTCTCCATAGTAGTCTCTGTAGGATCGACCTCGTTACTACTTATCTATATTCCAATAGATTCGTACACTTGCGAATTAATTAAAATTTGACATCAGTTTACCATACGTTTGTCAAATTGTTTGATCGAAAAGGTGATAAATATTAACGAAGCATTTTTAGGTTCTCTATGAAAATACAATTTCTCCAGAGCTACAAGATTTGACATGCTTTGACTTTGACCAATACATAATACATTTGGATAAACATATTTCTTTTTTTTTTCTTTTTTTATCAAAATGTAAATATTTATAGATAAAAAAAGAATCTTAATACAAGACATCCCATGCAAACAAAGAACTCTGGATAAACATATTTCACCAAGAAGGAAGGAGGGTCCCACTCCCAGCAGTATTTCTTCACGTCTATAGATAATCCGGACATTTACTGTTCTAGTATGTAAGAGAGCAATTCTATTATTGCCACCACAACCGTCGTTATCCACCTCAAGAGAAATCCAAGCTATTCTGCGCTTCTGTTTCTGACATGCTTTTTTAAAGATTTTCCTTGTGTATAATGTATTACTATTATCTATATCCCTTTCATGACAAGCAAAGATTTTTGTTTCTAGCATGCTACCATTAGTGGGTTTGAGTGCAGAGTTATAAGTGGAAGCCCAACTGACCAAGTTGTTCGATTTCTCTATCATCAAGTATTCTCATAATTTAAGAATTATGCAAGTTTACCTAAGTGTCTTCTTTCGCGTGAATCCGTTACTTTTGCTTTCTTTTCTATTTTATATATTTGAATGCATCTCCATTCTTTCTTTTCCCTTTTAATAAATGGGGTGGCACAACCTTCTGCTCCACCTCTCGTTCCATTAACATTTCCCTTCTTTGAGGTAAGCATTTTATTTTACTTTCTTTGGGCGAAGGTGTTTAGCTACCCCGTTGCTTCTGGATTTGTAGCTTCGGAGAATCATTTACTACTTATTGCTCTTCTTTATCTCTAGTTTTTGCAAAATATAATGACTTCACTTTTCATATTGCCCAGCCAGCGCTACACTGCTACCGGATGCCTCCTTGTCCTTGGAAGATCTAATGGAGTTTGCTATGCTCGTATTTTCCTATCAATTTGGTGGAGTGTTGGCAATATGTCCCTTAATTAGCTATTTTTGGGACTTGAGTTCCTTATCGTCCTTTTGTTTGTGATACCTCTTTGCACGGGCTCTTTTACATTTGAAGACCATCAAATTTCATATTTATTAGCATCATGAATTTGTTATGGCTGGTGCCTTTATCTATTCTCTTTATTGGGGGCTTTTCAGAAGAGGTTTCAAGACCTGATGTTCTGAATATTGGAGCCATTTTTTCATTTGGCACTATCAATGGGAGAGTGGCGAAGATTGCAATGAATGCTGCTGTCGAAGATGTGAATTCTGATCCTAATATTCTGGGCACAAGTAAATTAGTTCTCTCCATGCATGATTCAAACTACAGTGGCTTTCTTGGTATCATTGGAGGTAACTGCTAATGATCTTCTGTAAACCAAGTCAGCATTAATTTTCTTTTCATTTAAATATATTGTCTTGTTTTATTCTCACTGTATCCCCCTATATTTCTGTCCCCTCTCAGCGATGAGCTTTTCCGTATATGCTAGATAAGATCATACTACTAATCCATTTTATTCCCTCCCCACAGGATTGCAGTATATGGAGACTAAAACTGTAGCAATTATTGGTCCACAGACCTCTGGAATGGCTCATGTGCTTTCACATCTTGCAAATGAACTTCACGTCCCAATGTTGTCATTTACGGCACTGGATCCTATGCTTTCACCTCTTCAATATCCTTACTTTATTCAAACAGCGCCCAATGACCTTTTCCAGATGACAGCCATAGCAGATATGGTTAGTTATTTTGGGTACAGAGAGGTTATAGCAGTGTTTTCAGATGATGAGCAGGGTCGAAATAGCGTAATAGCTCTCGGAGATAAACTGGCTGAGAGACGTTGTAAAATCTCTTATAAAGCAGTACTATCTCCTGAATCCCTAGCATCTCGTGATCAAATTATGAATGAGTTGGTTAAGATAACATTGATGGAATCCCGGGTGATTGTCCTACACGCCTACGCTCAAATTGGTCTTCAGGTTTTTGACGTGGCCAATAAACTTGGGATGATGGAGAGTGGATATGTTTGGATTGCTACTACTTGGCTTTCTACTGTTTTAGATTCCACCTCAGTTTCTGGAGAAACTGCCAAATCTATTCAAGGTGTTCTCACACTTCGTCCCCACACACCAGATTCTGAAAGGAAAAGAGCCTTCTCTTCTCGATGGAACAAGTTAAGCAATGGCTCTATTGGTTTGAACGCTTATGGCCTGTATGCTTATGATACTGTTTGGATTATTGCTAATGCGGTCAAATTGTTACTGGATCATGGTGGCACCATCTCCTTCTCAAATGATTCCCAGTTAAGTGGTTATGATGGAGGAGCGCTGAATCTCGGTGATTTAAGTATTTTTGATGGAGGGGAGCAATTGCTTAGCAACATTTTGCAGACCAATATGACAGGTTTAGCTGGCCATATTGCATTCAGTAATCCAGTTAGATACATGATACATCCTTCATACGATATCCTCAATGTAATTGGGAAGGGGGACAAGCAAATAGGGTACTGGTCTAACCATTCGGGGCTTTCTGTTGTGCCGCCAGAGATCCTTTACACTAAAGCACCCAATCGTTCAAGTTCAAACCAACAATTATACAGCGTGGTGTGGCCGGGACAAACAACAGTCCAGCCACGGGGGTGGGTTTTTCCATATAATGGGCGGCAGTTAAGAATTGGAATTCCATACCGAGTTAGTTACAAGGATTTTGTTTCAGAAGACGAAAACACCAACACGGTCCGTGGGTACTGCATAGATGTTTTCCTTGCTGCAATAAAATTACTTCCATATGCAGTACCTCATAAGTTCCTCTTTTTTGGAGATAGACACAAGAACCCAAGCTACACGGAGCTCGTAAGCATGATTACATCCAATGTGAGTGAGTGCTGATATTAGTAGTGAATGCACAAAGGCAATGTGTATTTGAGCTGACTTATTTAGCTCCCTGTAGGTCTTTGATGCAGCTGTTGGTGACATTGCAATTGTAACAAATCGTACAAAATTTGTGGACTTTACTCAGCCTTATATAGAATCGGGGCTAGTCGTTGTTGTGCCAGTTCGGAAGTTGAACTCCAGTGCTTGGGCTTTCATGAGGCCATTTACTCCGTTAATGTGGGGAGTCACAGCTGCCTTTTTCCTTATTGTGGGAGCAGTAGTGTGGATTCTAGAACATAGAATGAATGACGAATTTCGAGGTCCACCCAAAAAGCAGTTCATCACAATTTTATGGTGAGTCAAAGTAACATTAGCATTTAACCTCGTTTTTGGAGGTCAATACAACTGCAGCATCATCTCAAGGGAATAAATATAGTTTCATATGTGCTCTGACTCCTTTTATCCATGTTAACATAATCATGTTGAATTTTATTTATCCAATATTCCTGTCTATTTGTGCTTCTAACAATGTCCGTGGAAATTTCTGGTGCTTCAAATTTCATATTTGCTCTTTTTTTGCCTTGCAGGTTTGGCTTCTCAACTATGTTTTTTGCTCACAGTAAGTATACACCGTGTAGACTAAAAAGGTGGCAGTAGCATAGCTCAAATTTCTGACTTGCAACAATTTATATTTTTCAGGAGAAAATACAGTGAGCTCACTTGGTCGAATGGTTCTAATTATCTGGTTGTTTGTGGTTTTAATAATTAACTCAAGCTATACTGCAAGCCTGACTTCGATCCTGACGGTGCAACAGCTAACCTCATCCATTAAAGGAATTGAATCCTTGATTACAAGCAGTGATCTTATTGGATTCCAGGTAGGATCCTTTGCTGAAAATTACTTGAGAGAGGAACTCAACATCGCCAAATCCAGGCTTGTTCCTCTTGGCTCACCGGAAGAGTATGCAGATGCCCTTGAGAGAGGTAGCGTTGCTGCAGTGGTAGATGAACGTCCATATGTGGATTTGTTCCTCTCAAAATACTGCAGGTTCCAAATTGTTGGCCAAGAGTTCACAAAAAGTGGATGGGGATTTGTGAGTGTCTCTAAACTTGATATTAGAAGTGAATATTTCTATGTTAAGGCAATTTTGCATCCTCGTCATAAGTTGTCATCGGTGATTTGGTTGGATTTTTAGCATCTCTGAACTGAAATTTGCAAGTAATAGTTTCTATTTTACAGGAAGTTTTCATAATCAATTGTCACATGTTCTCGAACAAAAACAACTTGCTGTGACTTGATGGCATCCAATATTCATTTGAAGCTAACTTGGGAAATAAAAGGGACGAAATGTTTTAAGTTTCTCAACAAAATTTATATTGACAACTAAAAGAAACTTACAGCATGCTTGAAAATTATAGATATAGATTCCAATTAAATTAGTTCCCAGGTAATCCAATTTGAAGCTATTACGACTCTGATTTTCTGGAATCTGGATATTTAAACATGGATCGGGCAGTGTAGATCCAACGTGTTCTTCGATCTCTTACTGTTCCTCTTCTCCTCCTCCTTGTTGTCCTCTTATTTTTAGTGAAGTTACCATGCCACTTTCATTAGGTGATTTAGTTATTTATTTTTCCTGGGATATAGCACGTGTAACTTTTTATTTTTTGTTTTAGGCGTTTCCGAGAGACTCGCCCTTAGCTGTGGACATGTCAACTGCTATCTTAATGTTATCAGAGAATGGTGAGCTTCAGAAGATACGTGACAGGTGGTTGAACAAAATAGTTTGTGGTCTGCAGGGCTCTGAGCAGGAATCGGACCAACTTCAATTAAATAGCTTTTGGGGTCTTTTCCTCATATGTGGAATTGCATGCTTTCTTTCTCTTCTGGTCTACTTTTGCTCGATTCTACGCCAGTTCAAGCGGTATCTTCCTGAACAATCTGAACCTTCTAACCGAAGTAGTTCACGCTCTATACTCATCCAAAGATTCTTATCTTTTGTGGATGAGAAGGAAGAGGAGTCGAAGAGCAGGTTGAAGAGAAAACACATGGAAGTGCTATCAAGTTCCCACATAAAAGGAACTTCAATTGCCAAGTGGAACCAAAAGAAATGAAGCAGGCATTTTCCCCGAGGGACACAACGGTAATACTTATTTCGTCTAAAGTGAAATCCTCAGTTAATGATATGATGGCAGTAGCCACCACAAGCTGGTCAGAAACAATTCAATGGGGAAATGTAACGTTTATAGACTTTCCTTTTTTTTTTTTAATGTAACACATGAATATCTGATACTTCTACAAAATTTGTATAATATGTGATCATGAATTTCAGAAAATCTAGCTATTTACTATTTAGTGTATTTTGTATTGCTTCGTCCCCTTTGCAAAAGTCACAGCCTTACAGTTACTTGTAATTGTAATGTCGATAGCTATTAGATTGTATGTTACTATTTTAGCAAAATTGGATTGTAGAAGAGATACAGTTCGTCAAGCAATTAATGTAACTTGTGAAGTGTACAAAAATTTAATGAATGAGATGATATCAATTACATTTTAAACTGCCTAATTTGATTGTCTTTTCAGAATTGTGCATGTGTAATCATAATGAACCAATAATGGATGAGGATATATGCTAACTATCAAAAATAAATGAAGAGAATGATTTTGGTAGTTGGATTTTGACTCAATTCTCCTACTTGAGAAGATAGATTATATAAATTTAAAAGTTAATATTTTTTTAATATTAAGACGATAAGAAGTTTTCAAAAATGTATTAGTACTTAACTTGTAATGTATAATTTATACTTTTAATATGAACTTTGCAAAATAATCATAGCCACCTACCTATTTGAGGTTGAGGTTGAGTTTGTAAAATTCGTCATTTTAAGGCTCACTATGGAATTTTCGGATGGAAGATAAATTCCACTAAAGTTGAGTTAGTGAAAAAAAAAAATTAAAGATAATGATTGTAGTTAATCACCAATTGCAGAGTCGGTTTTCACCGCTACTAAAATATATAAATATACACACACACGTCTGTCTTTTCTAAATTAATGATTCATCATCTCGAATATCTTCTCTACTATGTGTTCTCTTTTGCAAAATTCATCTATTCAAAATAGAAAATCTAAATTTTATAAATCATTACCATAATATACTATCGAATGCTGTAAGCGGTATATACTAGCGCAAATATATATATATATATAAAGGTGGCAAATAAGGAAGCCGTTCAAACAACACCCTCCAAAGTCTCCTAATTGGGTCCAAACTCCAATATCCTGATCGAATTCAAATTCTCATTATCCTCTATTTCTCTCTCAAATCTCAACAGAATTGAATGCGTATATTAATATGAGATATGATGGTATAAGCAAGGGAGTATAGTGTTGAGTGAGTGATATCGCTTGGCATACGGAAAAATCCATCGGAAGAATCAATGAAGGAGAAGAGACAGGTTGAATCCGAGTGTATGAGAGAATGCATGAGGAAGCTGTCGCTTTGGTACACCAGAACCTTCAATCCACTCCTCACCCACGACGATCTCCACCCCATCATGGACACCCTTGGCTTCGTCCCTTACCACGTCTCCGTCCCCTCTATTAATATTGATCATCATCAATTTGATTTACACTCCACCCAATCCACCTGTACCGCCCCCTGGATTGAGTACTTGCATTCTTCCAGTGGCCTCACTTCGGATTTTCCGCCGCCTAGGCCACGCCTCCCCTACCCGAGGATTGATGGTCTCCACATCTACACCTACAGGGCCTTCCTCGATGCCCTCAACTTCTATCTCCGCATGCCCAATCTCTCTGATCTCCTTCACGTTCGGTATGCTTCATCCTCTTTACAATGTCATTTAATTTCAGTGCGTTTCGAATATTGTTGCGTTATTTTAATCTAATTTAATGTACACCTGCGTTTAATATTAATCTAGTTTATTTTCTATACGTGTTATGGAGAATAATTGTCTTGAATGAGTGTTTTGAGGAAGCGGGAGTAATAGAATCATTCCACCATAAAGGTTTATGGCTTAATGAACGACATTTTTTTCTATATGATTAGATTTAAATTACGCAGAGAAGCTTAACACCCTTCAACTATATGTATTTATATCCGGGCGAATTTCCTAATAACAAAACTTCCCTTAACACGTGACAATTCTCCCCATTTCCCCCTTTTTTTTTCCCCTTATATACTCTGTTTCTCTAATGGACAATTATGCCCACTTCATTAAGAATTTGGATAATCGTTGCATAATATACTTATGGTATTTGATATATAAAAATTTAACAAATAAACACCATTCATTTCGTTTTATTTATTCTATATATACAGCAGCAGATGAGCTGGTTTGGGTGAGAGATTGAATTGTTGGTAGTCAGTATTTTCATTACATCACTCATACCACACAGTTTGGATATGTTAATGCAGTGCAAGCTCCACCTCCAATGTCTCAAATTCATTGTGAGCTATAGCTGTTTTGAAAAACTTAGAAGTACCAGAAGTAAGAAGGTACACTTGCATAAACACACCTTCATACACGGTAGAAACTTTCCATTTAGATTAGTTAAGGTTGATAAGTTTTTAATTGGTAATTTGAGTAGCATCAAAATGATATTTGCTGCAAGTTTTTGTACATGAGTGACACTGAACTGGATCAAGAGCATTTCCTTTATGAGTGCAAGTTATATGGTACCAAAATCTGTTCTCTTTGGAATGTTGAGTTATTCATGGCTAGCATGAAGATTCTAAATGTTGTATTGTGTTGGAAAAAGAAGAGAAATGGCTGTGAGATTCGATGCCTCAAACTTTCTCTTCACTCTGGGAAAGATGTAGGAAGGGAAAAGACCAAATTGTAACACTGAAATACGAATGGCTAAGTCCTAGGTTTTGTTCATATTGTGTTTATCGACAGTTCTTGTATGAGCATCTGAATTTTTATAAATTTATAAGCTCGATGAAGTCATTGTCTTTTCTTCTTTTAACAGTAGCTTAAATTTCTTTTTTCCTCTTAAAACTTCATTGGCTTATAATTTTGTGGTAACTTTAATTGATTGTTAGTGGATTTTCTAAAATTTATCATATTGGAAGTGATACTCATATGTAGTATAGGCTGAGTGTTTGTAATTAAGAAATGGGGATTCTGTTCAACAGTAAAGAATTCTTTATGAGCTCCAAGATGACTTTCAACAATAAAATTAAGTTGGGCACGAATCTCATCTTGTTATTTGAGTTGGTTTAAGACAGCTCTAATCCTGCTCTACTCTATCTAAATTGTGTGTGTTCATATTTTCTGAGTAGAGGGGAAGTTAGTGATAGCGATCTTGAAGATATTGCAAGATGTGAATTGACATAGAAACTTTCCATTTAGATTAGAAACTTTCGAAATTGCCCTTCTTATGATATTAAATTCATTCCAATTGTCTCTTATTTCTTTTCAAAGACCAAATATCATCAATAATTGCATCCAATCATACCATTTTCTCTGTGCTTCTTTTTTATTAAACTTCAATGGTCTCTTTTAGCCAGACTTCACAATTGCTACATGGTTAAGGTAGAAAATAGGCCTTGATAAATCTTTATCCTTAAGCAAGCACTACCAAATTTTCAGCTCTACTTTTTCCAGTTTTAGTTGGAGACTTGGATGCCGGGTACTTTGAGAATTTGGAATTTTTTTAATCCACTTCTATTTCAGGGGAATGCCACTCCATCAAGTTCAAGATCGTGGCAAGAAGTGGTGGTGTATGGGAGAAGACGACAGTGTCTTTGTTTATGGAGAAGGGACATTGGATCAAGTAGCATATGATTCCTATTCTGCCGACAAGAATGACATAAACAACAGCAACAGTAACAAGGTTTGCAATTCTATCATAATCCGGAACAAAGGAAGATCTACCCCTAGCAGCTGCTTTGTTCCATTGAAAGATATCATAGTGTTATCCTTGTAGTTGGAAACTATTCGTAATTGTATGTGTTTACGTTGGTCTTTAACTGTTGGGTCAACACATCACAACTTGCAATTCCATTCGTTTTAAGCAAAGCAGTTGCCATTGGCTTTCCGTTTTTGTTGGTAATTTATTAATAATTCAGACTCAGTTTTCTGGGGCTAGCATGAGTGCGGGGCTCCAACCAACCTTATAGTAGCAATTTTTGAACAAAAATTTAGACAAATGAGATTAGAAAAAGGATAAGAATAATTTTTAGCAACGTTTATTAAATATTAATTTACTTTTTTAATCAAATTTGAACCAATTTTTATTCTCTTTCAAAACTACTTACGGGACTGCAACAAGCCACCATCCTCTTATACCGTAGCCAAGCTTTAATGCTTTGTGTAGTGCAGAGTTCATTTGACTTCAATCAGATTTGGACGTCAACAAGTATCATTATTGAAATTCTCTTATAATATAGGAAAATACTTCTTGTAATTCTCTCATATAATATAGGAAAATGACGTGTATAACTAGAAGTTAATAGAAATACAAGCCTTTGAATGTCTTTATTAATACAAAAATGTACAAAAGAATACAACCAATAAACAAAGAAAGATTCTAATCCCATCTCTTGAAATTTTAGTTTTACCATCCATAACAATTTTGTAAGAATGAGAATGTGTAAAATAAGAACAATTCTGTCTCCTAGAATTGTCACTGTTTTAATTACAATGTATCATGTATGCACCGCCGCCAGTCTGCTCCATTCATCTACCACAACTTATTCGTGGGCAGGAACCTCAAGATGAAGCCTTAGACACATCCTTATTAGACCTGTTGTACTTCATATGGCTCTTGACGAGTTGGCCAGCAGCAAGTGCTGACATGAGAGAGAGCTCTCCAGCAAGAACGGCCCCAGCTACAATGGTAGCTAACTGCCTTGAGTTTGATCCTGGAGCCTCCTTACTGGCTCCCTTCACTCCAAGCAGGTTCAGGCAAGCTGACTGAGAGGCCAGTTGTGTCCCACCTCCAACTGTACCAACCTGAAAGAACCCAACAACAGCAAAATTAGCCACAGATCTCATGTTTTTTTAACTTCATCTTAAAAGATGATTCAGTTATGAAATTTACCTCAATAGAAGGCATTGTTACAGAGACGTGAAGGTCCTTTCCATCATTGACAGCTTCCATCATGGTGATGCAGTGAGAACTCTCAATATTTTGTGCGGGATCTTGGCCGGTGGCAATAAATATTGCAGAGACAATATTGCTAGCATGGGCGTTGAAGCCACCCAGAGCTCCAGCCATAGCAGAGCCAGTAAGGTTCTTGAGCATGTTGAGCTCCACCAAGGACTCAACATCAGTCTTGAGGACCTTCTTCACCACCTCTTCCTTGATGATAGCCTCACAAACAACTGATTTACCCCGACCTTCAATCCAATTCACTGCAGCCGGTTTCTTATCGGAACAGTAGTTTCCTGAAATGCATAATATAATGAGTTGAGCATATTAACAAATTTTATTTGCTTGCTTAACTTGAGACTACTAGAAACTGTAGAAGACAGATCATAAAAATCGAGTCATTTAGAGGAGGAGAGTGAATATTTAATTACCAGAGATGCCGATAACATCCATGTCTGGGAATTCCTTGTGAAGGAAATCCATCACATTCTGCACACCTTTAGAGACCATGTTCATGCCCATTGCATCCCCAGTACTGCAGGAGAACCTGATGTATAGATTCTTGCCCGCAATTGCACACTTGATGGTCTGGAGCCTGGCAAATCGGCTGGAACTGTTGAAAACAAGCGACAAGGCCTCAAAATTGAGAGGGTCCTCGAGAAAGAACTTCAACTCAGCAGCGCGCTTGGCAGTGCCGAACCTGACCACGGGAGCCCTGGTCATCGCATCCCTTAAGACCACACTAGAGGCTCCGCCAGAGACATAGATGGCCTTGCATCCCCTGTTGGTGCTGGCAACCAGGCAGCCCTCCGTTGTAGCCATGGGAACAGAGAATTCCCTATCATCAAGCAACAGCGGCCCAGCGATGCCCACGGGAATCTGAACGTAACCCACTGGCATCTCGCAGCACTGACCAAGTATGGTGTCGTAATCGAAGCCCTCCAAGGGCAGCCCAGCGAGGGACTTTCCACTGATCCTCTGTAATGCCTCGCGGCGAATGGCAGCGGCACGGCGGGTATCGCCGAGCTTGGATTCGAGGGAATAAGAAGGGGTCTTGCCCTCCACCACCGACTTGATGATCTCCTCGTCCACCTCCGAGGAGAAGGGAAGTGCTGGCAGTTGATCAGCGGCATCAATCTTGTCTAGTTTGGACTTAGGTTTTGGAGAAGCAATTTGGCAATCAGTGGCGGCAGCACAGGGTTCGTTGGGCATAAACTGATGAACCTCCTCCAATTCATGGTCGTCTTCGTCCAAAATGTCGTGGGCAGCACGGGGAATAATCAAGGACTGGACAAAGGTGATGCCGAAGAAGCCGAGGAGATAGATGAAGGATGCGACAAAGGCGACGATGGCACCAATATCTGAGAGGGTGAGGACGTGTAGAGGGACGGAGTTTCGGATCTTTTCACGCCATCGGAGTAGTAGGTAGTAGACGACGGAGAAGAAGATGGTGAAGAAGAGAGCGTTAGTGAGGTATAGAGGAAGGGGAAGGGCGTCTGAAGCCTTGGAGGAGGACGAATCATGTTTTTTAGTGGAAAGTTTGTGCGGCACTTGAATCATGGATTTCCGTTGGACGTCCATTCTATTGATTCAACAAGTTGGGTTGTATCTTTCTTGTTGAATATGAAGTTGGAGAGGATGGTTGAAATGGCAGATGAGGGAAACTGGATTTATAGGGTTTCTTCCTTGGGTCTCTCATTCCCAATTTTGGATTTTACGGATGGTTCGTGGAATTTGTCCAGTTTATGGACTTAGACTTGACTAGCAATATTACAGTCAAATTAATCCGCCTGCGCAAATACTAAAAATAAGAACATTGACAATGCCACGTGACAAAATTAGATGCTTATTTACCACTGACTACTGAGCATCATTATTATTATTATTATTATTATTTTTTTTCCTTTTTCTGGTCTTTGAAAACAAAATCTACGTGGTATTCTTTTATTTTTGGCCTTTGACCACTTAAAGTATGTTTGATTAATTTATATTATAATTTAAATTATATCAAACAAGCTGTTAGTTTCCAGTTTAAAAGGAAATCACACGTTCAATGATGAAAATGGTATTCTTTAAAATTTCTAAATTCCCAAGATGATAAATATTGAATCAAGATGGACATCAACAAGAATGGGATGCAAAGATTACCAAAGGCAACATATTAGGCCACCATTTTCACACATTCGGTACATGTTCAATACTGAAAAGGATTATGAGATATTGGAGAGAATGGCACACTAACTAGAATAAGATGAAATTACGAGTTCAAAGTTATTGAAATCAATAATGATAATAGTGAAGGGAAATGTGAAGCCATTTGTGTGGACTAGTTAAGAACACATGTTTTGCACGTAATTTTGTATTAATATCGTAAATTTACTATTATTTATTAAAAATTTTAAATAATAAAAATTCGATAGTTATTTCTTTATTTTAAATATTCAACCCTCAATCAGTATCCCGGGTCACTAGGATTAAAAGATTACAAAAATTGTCAATTTGCTTGGAATTTGGGAAAAACAATAGAGAAATGAACATGATTGATAATAAACTTATGAAAAGAAAGTCGAAACTGCAACAAGCAAATAAATTATAGTTTTTCAAAATTAGAAGTTTTGGATTAATATTCTTGATTGCCAGCTATTTGAACTCGAAATCAGTCTTTGGTTACTATTTTATTTTTTTTGCGCTTGAAGTTGATTTTCGTTAATATGAGTACACTTGATATATTAGATGTTGATTTTATATAAAATTCTTGTAAAAACCTTAAAAACTTCAAATACCACCACATTTTAAAATTTACATATTATAAGAAAATCATTTCAATTTATAAATAATAGTCCAAATATATTATTTAAAACTTTTATAATGAAAGTTCTAGCATAAAAAAAAAAAACTAAAAAGTATTACCACGTAAGGGGATACGTTGATAAGCCAAGAACGATTAGTAACATATATCCATGCTTTGTACATCTATATTTCGTGTATAAAAGTTAAGGCATAAATAAGAGCTTCCTTTACAATTTAATACACTTTATGCATTTTTATAGATAAAGCAACACATCTCTACAAATTTGGTTTTCAGCACTACAATTTTAACAAAAGTCACGTAACCTCTAGAAAATATAGATACCCCAACATTACTGTGTGGTGATGTTTGTTTTCTAAAGATCCTTTATTCTAGAGATTATGTATCTATTTGGACTGTGTCTTCAATGTAAGATGTATAAAAATTTTATAACTGACAGACGAAATTATAAATTGAAGAAACCTCAGCACCTGGTTTTTCGAGCTGAGAAAAATCTCATCCTAAAATGTTCAGACTTTAACTTAGAAGAACAAATAGATCGTACAAAAGCATACATAACTCTTTAGATTATAAACCAACAAAACTTAAAGAATAGAGATGCTTATAATTTTCATCAAGGAGAGATCTTAATCCGCAAGTGTCTTACAAGACTCGGCATTCAGGCAATTTGCCCGGTGTGTTCAATTCATGAAATGAAGGGGTGGAGGTGATATGTTAAGAATTTTAATGGCCTTAATTAAGATTTAATTGAACTAATTTTAAAGGTATTTTAAATTAATTAAGGGCAAATTGAAAATTCTAAAATATGAGTGAAGATATTTGAACCAATTTTAAAAGTATTTTGTAGATTTAGATGTAGTATAGAGAAGTTTCAAACACAATGAACAAATCACCGGAGTATATGACAAAAAGATAGTTGTAGATCAACCAATGTTTTAAAAATCGACCCGAATATCAATCTGGAAAAGACAAAGGATCAATGGTCGAACCGGGATTGACCCGGTGATTTTTAAAAAATTAAAAAAAATAAACGAATTGACAAAAAAAATTAAAAAATGAAAAACAAATTTTGGAAATCAAAAAAACAGTTCAAAATCAAATTTTTTGATTTTTCATTCTTTTGATCCATTTTGTGCAGGGAGATAAATGAATTCCAATGGTCAATTACAATAAATTGTGGAAAGAAATGATTTTTAAAACCGGTGAAACCAGGAACGGTTCAACGAGTTCCTCAAAACCGGATAGATCGACGAGTTTTTTGATGGATTTTCAAATGGAGGATTTTTTTTGTATAACCAGCCCGATTCCCAATTTTACCAGTTGAACCAGCCAGTCCAATTCTAATAATACTGGGATCAACACAAGTACTACACGTAAATCTTTTTGTGAGCGTATAACAAGAAGTTATCCTTATTGTTAATAAGTTGTGTTCGATTATGTGAATTCTTTTTTGCGAAGAAATTATGTTGCAGAATTGAGAGGTTGATGACAATGCCCTGAACCTTCTTTTCTAGACATCACATATTTTTTTCTTTTTGCTCATTTTCTAGGACGATCTCCATGGGCAAGACTTTACACAACAATAGGATAAATGACCTGCAGTAGGAAAAGAACAACTAAAAAGAAATGTCACTTATTGACAAGTTTAATGTTTATTAATTGTGATCAATTCCTGTTTGAATTGCAAATACGGGATGGAAAATAAGGTTGTCGGAAACTGCAAAAGGAAGTGACATTCGGTTGCTGCTTTCAACACTGCATCATGTGAGATCTTGAATTAGGATTATCATTTCTTATAGGATCAGCTGTGTTACTACATGATTTACGTGACACGTAAAAGTCCCACGTGGACGTAGGATGGATCCACGTGGGGAGACACATGGCTCACCATAATGATATTACTACAAAATGGAACCGAATTAAGCTTCGATGTGCTTCGTAAAGGCAAAGCTGTAAAATCAAATCATCTTTTGCATACAAAAGAAGTTGACTTGGCAGGCGAACTCTGGTAGGCAAAAGGTTGAACCCAGCGACAAATGTCGAATCCATTGAGTTTGAGATTAATTAGATTTTAAAAAAATACTAGTGTTGTACCCGTGCGATGCACAAGAGGTATAATTACAAAAAATAATTTCGATAATCATATATGAAAGTTAATTAATTATAATAAAATCAAACACTAAATCTTAATTAGTATTAAACACATGCATACGTTGACCAAAACGAAGATAAGATTAATTAATTAAATTAAATTAAATTAATTAGATATTTAAAATTTAAAATTTAAAACACATTGAAAAATTAATTTTTGCAATGATAACAAAACTTTGAAAATATGAATTTTGACTTATTTTTCTTTCACTTTGCATTGATTGTCTTCCAGAATTATCTTGAAAATGCAATATCTTTAATGCGATCTCTTAAATCTTAATTAGCATTGAAAAATACGTGCATATTTTGACCAAAATGAAGATAAGAGTAATTAATTAAATAATTAAATAAATTATTTAAGTATTTAAAATATAGATAATTAAATTAAAATGCATTGAAAAATTAATTTTTGCAATAATAACAAAACTTTAAAAATATATATTTGGACATATTTTTATTTCAATGTGCATTGATTGTTTTCTATAAAAATCTTGAAAATAATCTTGAAAATGCGATCTCTTAAACCTTAATTAGTATTGAAAAATCCAAGTATTTTTTTTCCAAAACAAAGATAAGATTAATTAATTAAATATTTAAAATATAGATAATTAAATTAAAACGCATTGGATAATTATTTTTTATAATGATAACAAAACTAAATTAGTTTTTGCAATGATAACTAAATTAGAAAGTAGATGGAGGGACTCCAGTTGAAAAAATAAAAAATCAGGCGGCTATTAAATGTAGTATTATGAATGAACATTTAATGGCTATTAAAAAAAATCCATTTTCGGAAACTGGAAAAAAAAAAACAGAAATTCTAAATAGGAAAGTACATTTGGGTGGAAAAATAAATTTTGACGGCACTTCTGTTTATATATATATATATCAGTCGAGACTACAAATAAATATCTTATTGACCATGTGACAGTCAGATTTGGCACTTTCTTATTGACCAATGATCTGAAAAAGTCTACGTAGGTGATTACACATGAAAGTAGTCGAGGATTTGTTGAATTTAATTTTTGGAGACGGCAAACTGAAATGCAACACGATGTATAGAGGGAATGTATTTTCAGTGCTTCAGGTTATACAATATGTAGGAATTTAGAAGATAAGGTAGGATGCTTGGACTGCATTCATCTCAGAATGCCTTCGTCTTTGAATAATTACTGATGTAGCCCGGATGACACTTCCATGCGACTTTCGGCATTTGTAAACTAATGTGTTACTTCAGGACATGTCCATAATGGTTCAATGATTAAGGCATTTATTCTTATTGGTTTGAGTATCCACAATATTTTACATGGTTTTATTTCATTTGCAGAGCATTTAACGTTTTTACCGTCTTATCTATATGGGCAATTGCACCTGCTTTCAACTAGTACTAGCACAAAAAATAGGCAAACTTTAGCAAAATCTCGATTAAGCCGTTGAACTTTAATTTAGTTTCAATTTTATAATAAAATTTCAAATGGGCTTCTAGTTTCACAACTCTTTAATTACAGTCTCTTAAATGATAAAAATTATTTTATTGACAGTTATATCGTAACACTTTTTTCATTAATTACTGTGTGGCATGTAAACTTATTATTACGTTACGTCACAAACAAGTATTTTAATATTGTAATCTAAGGACTCTGACATCACTATCATTTTACCAGTTTCGTTTTTATAGTGCCACATAGAGATTACGTGAAACATCACATGGCTGACAACTAAGCAATTTCCAACATTTTGAAGGACAATAGGTGACGGGATGTAATAGATGGTGAAATTTTAACTTTCCATCTAGTGACTGCATATGAAAGTTACCTTGCAAAATATATTTTGCTTCTTTTCAAATTATTGTTGTTGACCACTAAAATTGATGCCAACAAATCATTATCGGCATTCTTTTTTGGAAAAATAATTTAACCATCTTTTATCATCACCTAAAGATCGAAAATTCAAAGAGCAAGAATTTGGCTAAGGTTTATAATTGTTCTCTCTTTTCTTTGATATAATTTGAATTATTTATAGATGTTACATACCTTTGGACTTTTTAGTCTTTCTCCATTTTCCTGCCACGTGTCATCTTTTTATTGGAAGACTCATAATTCTAGAAGATTCTATGACACATATCTCATTCAACAGATTTGGTGGTTGTTATTCTCACATGACCATTTTGCAACCAACTTTGCCACGTGGAGATTTGTCATGTGGTCTCAGAAATATTCTGTTATCTGTGATTAGTGGATAATGTGACGACTATGCTCATACCCTTCACCAAGCTTTTGTTAGGCAACGAAGACAAAATGAATACGTCAAAATCGAACTTCAGTAACTTGTTGGTTGGTTCTTGAATTTCATACATTCGCCTAACTTAAAAGGTCGTCGAAGGTTAAGCGAACTTAAAAGGATTCATTCGTACTACTGCCACATGTACAATGAGGCATAACAAATGTATTATATTTTAAGATAAAAATTCTATAGTTATTTTTAATCAAGATAAAAGATATAATAATGAAAATGGAAAAGAAAATAAAAACGCCACGACACAAGTCTAACAGCGAACAATTGCCTAAATTTCTTTAAAAGTCCTTTTATGCGATTAGTGTGGAATATAAATCGAATACGACATGATTAGAATTCAAAATTTTGGCACGTTTCAACTAACTCATTTTATTTTATTTCTACATAGTCTCAAGTGGCTAGCGCCACTTTTCTTTTACCAAGACTAACCAAATATTAGAATATAACTATTTTTATCATCCAAAGTCAATGTAGTAGTTAAAGTTGAACTAATTAAGTGTTACCCAATGATTTAATTACGTTAAAGTCTGAAATTAAATTATTAAATTTTGACTAAGAATATTATGCATTCAATGCATCGTGCGTCCTATGCCACAAAATTTGACTCACCCACCCCGAACCAACCCAAAAAACATATCATGTTGATGGAAGTTCGCATTGCAATTCGATAATTGATTTCGTCCAAAAGAATAATATATACTATCTTCTATACAAGGCAATAAAGTTAAAGTTAATTTGGAAACTTTGGCATGTCTATTTATTTCTAAGAAAAAAAATTAAACAATTGAGTTACAAGAATTGTATGAGACTACGAGCAGTTATTAACACTTACACACTTACCCAGTTTATAATAGAAATATCAAATATGCATAAAAAAATGC
This sequence comes from Forsythia viridissima, assembly GCA_030279155.1. Lineage (NCBI taxonomy): Eukaryota > Viridiplantae > Streptophyta > Magnoliopsida > Lamiales > Oleaceae > Forsythia > Forsythia viridissima. The sequence goes on along the minus strand of CM059046.1, from coordinate 39,254,833 downwards.
CAGCAATTCAACGTTTTGTGCATCAATAAAAAATTGCTCTATTTGAATTATTAATACTTGATATTACCAAAAATTATATATAGTTATGCATCGATTAAACTGCAAGATAAGGGAGCAACATATGGAACACAACTTTCGGGTCCAGTCCATATATAGTTTTTTAGAGAAGTAGTCCTAACTGAGTGAGGACTGATTTTGATGCATTCGGATTAGATTGGATGTATAAATTAATTGTAATAGAGTGTCATACCAAAATGTCAGCGGAATATATCATCCAAGTCCAAAATACATTACATATATATATTTCTGTGACAACTTTTATAAATTGCCTGAAAGTCCAAAATGCACGTTTATGGACTTTTTCAAATTGCAATGCAGTCCCCAAGCTTCTTTAAAATTCCAAACCGACTTTTTTTTTTGTTTGTGTCATTTCCACGTGATTTAATACTAACTACAATTTGAACCCAATATTGACCTATAACTCTGTCAACACCTAATCAACTATCCATACTCTATCCCATATGAAGTCGAGTCCCCACAAACCAAGCCCCATGTAACCTCCATAGACGTCTTTAGTGTCTATTTGATTTTGTTTAAAAAGTTAATAAAATATTGAGTCAAAATCAACCATTAATTTTTATCACATTTCATAACACTCACAACTTTTATCAATTTTTTAACCACAAATTTCATCAATTTTCATCAAAACTCATTGAAAAACTGAATTTTAAAACTGAATTTTAACAAAAGCAAACAGACCCAAATAGTATTTAGTCAGAACTAAAAGACTCAACTATAACTTCTAGGCTAAAGTCCCCAGCTAAACATGCAAGCAACAGTCAAGGCCCTATTCGGTAATCCCACTATCAATTGCCATTGTGCCGTCCGATGTTGACTATCGACGCAATTGTCAACTATCCTTGCTACTTTCATTCTCATGTCCTTGGGTCGACAGGTGCTGATAAATCCATCGCGAACGTGTGAGAAAAGTGGTCTGGAGGGTCCTCACCCTACCTCACTTGGAGCTCTATAAAAAGAGGACCTCATCTTCACACTCTGGAATCACGTCATCCATAGAAAATATGACGTCCACAAATATAAAAGTAGGATTAACAAGAAGCTACACAAATTTGCATTACACACACTTGACTACGAGATCTTACTGAAATTTAACTCCATTTTTTCAACTTTTATTTGTTTGAATCCACACATAAAAATTAAAACTGAACGCGAATCTTCAGTACGTCCGAGGACGAACGAATTATTTAGTCATCTTGACCAATGGCAACAGTTTTATTCAAGTGTTCAATAAAAAGTAGGACTGACCATGGAAAGATGCTATGACGCATCAAGTGGGAGAGAAATAAACAAGCCTGGAGTGTTGCACTGGCTTAAATTACCATGTACTCATTAATTATTGAGAATATTAGATCCTCTACCTCTTTTTTTTGAAATATTTGAATAATACTGTATAAATTATATTAATTATTAAATTATTTTATAATACTCAATTTTACTTGATATATCATTTAAATTATTTAATTTATATATTACCATAATTATCTTGTAACTGATCGGATCCATGTATTTAGGGACTAAATTATATCTACATCTTAAATTAAGGAGCTATTTTCTCTCTCATCTTAAATTATATCTTTTGAAATATTCTTTGAACACAATTTTCAAAGTCCTTTTGTCACTGAAACTCCATTTTCATCTACCACCATTTTCTCCCAAAATCGTGATTCCGGCAAACATTTTCATTTCTTTCACCCAAAGATCGTGACCCAAGATATTCAAAATCTTTCACTGATAATGACACCGGCTCGCAGTAGTAGCAAATCGAGGAGCAAAAACAAGAACAGAACAAGCAATTCCGCGGTAAAGGAAAAAAAAATCACAAAGGCAAACCAAAAACAAAAATATGAAGAAGAATACCAACATTCCAGTTCAACAAGGAGAAAAGGTTAAACATTTTTTATGTGGTTGTATGCGTTCATTAATAATTTTCAATTTTTAGGGTTTTAGGTAATGCTGAGAAATCTATTATTTCGTGCCATTTTCAAATTAAACCTTATTTTGTGGATTGGATGGTGTTGCATGTTCGTAGTACATAAAGAATTATATTTTTTGATGCATCTGTATCAATATTTTTACCCCCTTTATAGTTATATCGACATTTGGGCATATAAAGTTTAATACATTTGTAAACATTAATTTAGTTTTATCCACATGTTGTTTGTGTTTTATGATCTCACTATTTGGTTTAATTGCTAGATTTCATTTCAATGACTTAATACATTTTTCTTGATGAACCCAGTCAACATCAGAGGGTTTTTAACTGCAAGAATTTTTGTTTATCACACTTCATTCGAATTTTGTAATGGTTGTAATCAATGAGGGCTATAATTTACTATTATCTTTCAATAGGAGATAATGCTTTTATTAAACTGTTATATGATACTTAAAAATTATGATTTGTAGAAGTAGTTGTGAACATCTCAAATTTTGTATTGTGTCCATATTATATAACTAGATCAACAGTCGTCACCAATAGAAGTTAACAATTTAAGCATGTGGCTATGTAATGTGAATGATCACTGTTAATAGATACAAAGAATTGATACATTCTTGTGTGCACCATAAGATTATCGAGTATATTATAACGTTAACGAACACTGTTAATTATATTTTGTCGTACGTTACTGATGCAAATGACTTATGTGATACCTTCGACTAAAACTAAATTTTCTTGTTACCTTTATTTGTAAACTATTTTCGTGGAATATACAATAATGTTAACTAACACCGTTAATTACATTTGCTTCGGGTTTGTGATGCGTATGATCGTCGAACACCGATACTTACATTTGATTTAGGTTCGTGATGCAAATGATTGTCGTGATACCTTGTACAATTATTACTTGATACCGTCTTATGATATTATCATGTTCGTTACGAATACATGTTACTAATTAAACCCGTGCAAGATTGGGAATTTCTCATTAAACATGTGCAATGGTGTCTCGGAAAAGTCAATGTCTTCTCTAAAAATGATATATCCACATTGTGAGGTAGTATGTCTGATTTTCAAAGGAAGATGTTTTCTGAATTTTGCTTCGGACTCATTCATCAAGTACGCACTCGAGAAGCTCGACATTCGGTGCTTTGAAGCAATTAGATAGATGAATTTCCATGAAACTCGCTGGAAAATCAGTGGAGTAATATTTACTTAGCCATTTTGCAGTTGTTACTGTCTAATGCTTTATATTTTTGACACATTATGATGTATATCATTTGGCAATTTCTTTTGTTCGGAATATATTATCATGTTTTTGTCAATCTGCGATGAATTTGTAATCGCATTATGGGATATATAATAAGTTCAACTTATATATAAATTAGAATTAAATTAGAATTACCTTACAACAACTTAATGTTGAATCCATTGTAATCTTGTTTGAGTATTTTTCATATGAATTTCAACTAATGAATTGGGACATGTGCTCTTATAGATTACAACTTCAATTTACAGATCCAGTATTTCGAACAACATGGCCCTTTGATTCGAAATTCATTCCTCACTTTATTTGGAACACGTAACACAGGTCAAATTGTTATATTTGTTCTGATGCCCAATGTGCATTATTTGTTGTGGCATCTGGCATATGGCCTGTTAAAGATTATTGATATTTGTGGCATAAATTTGTCTTCCCCGATTCGCAATTCAGACATTTTAGTGGTAATTTAGATTCATTAGCTCCATAGTACATTATGGTCATTGATATACCTGTGTCACAATAATTGACAGCAACTGACCGTAGCCAAAATGAAATATAAGACTGCTAATGTATTTAAACCATGCATGGTCTGATAAACACTGTACGAAAATCACATAACATAAATATAATATTGCCAAATAATTCAAACTTAGCATTCATCACATCATTAGTGTGCATAAACATGATTTGAGAAAAAAGGTAGTAAAGTGTAATAAATATAATTATACAAAATAAAGAAGAAAAAATATGTAACAAATGTAATGTTCACATCCACAGTTGATCGATATTGTCTAATATTGATGACAAATCACTTTACATCAATTCAAACGTATCAAGTGATGATAATCTATCTATTTTTCAGCCCCAATACTTTAGCCACTTCCAATCAATCATATTTTCATTCCAATCAAAACCTGTTGACAAAGATAAGTTAATTAGTTTCGCTAAAGCCTGGGAAAGAACTCAAAATGAAGTTGATTGTATGATGAACATTAACGTTCATGACAAAGATATGCATACGAAGAAAACTACTAGAACTATATAATCCAATAACAGTGAACCCATAAGTCTTACATGAACATACAAATCATATTTGATAGACAACTACCCGAATTATGACTTTTTCTAAGCTATTTCATACCTCTTATCAACAAAGTTATTATATATCTTCATTCTGCATTCATGCCAGGCCTGTTTAATGCAACTTTCCTGTCATATTGAAACATGTGGTTAATTGCATATAGTGCCAGGCTCGTAGTTAGTACATCCTTATTCTGAAATATTGAATCATTTTTCACATTTTCGATACTAGGTCAGGAGATGACATTTGCACCACTCTCTTCAGTATTATTATATCCATATGTCACGTTCTCACAAATATTATTACCTATTTCTTGAATTGTGTTAACAGATAATTTAAGAAATTATGTTAACAACTAAGATTAGTGTATAGCTCCTACCATATTAACCTTTCAATATGCTATAAAAAAACGAATTGGCCCTATTATTATGTCTATTAACTTCAATTTTTATTTATTTCTTAATATATTATTATTCAGAAAATGTGTTCATATCAATCATTTATTCGAAGAAAGAAAAAAAATTCCACAGCCGGAGTAACAATGTTTAAATATCGCATGAATCAAACTTTTTTCTTACTAAAATTGATATAAAAAATTCTTACCTTGTTATTGAATCTTTGTAATTGAATCAAGGAATCGTCTAATCAAGTTTCCAAAAATTCTTTTGCACACCAAGACGCCAGAATTTGGACTGAAATTTGGTGACTAAAACCCAATTTTCCTTTCTTCCAAGATCCCCGTTTCAACAATGGAAAACACCAACCGATTTCATATTTGAATTTTGAATTCCACATTATCAACATGATAAAACCCATTGATTTGTAACGGATTAGCCTTATCCGCGGTTTTCTGTTTTGGGAAGATGATATAATAGTGGCCTGATTATCATTCTGTTAATAAGGGCTATTATCACGGCCCAGTACTATTCTAAATTTCATAATGAATCCAGTAAACTTCTAATTCTTCAACAAGCCAAGTAATATTGTTATTTAAGGATAAAAGTAGTGTATATATGTCATTTTCCCTTAATTATTTTCAAAACACTCGTATTAAAATATTTTAGACTCAAGGTGGGCCCATAAGAAAATTGAGGAAATGGGCCAACTGCCTCCACAAAAAATTAATCAAGGTGAAATCATTTCAACAAAGACTTGGCCACAGTCGACTCCATAATAGGATTATCCTTATCGAAGGATTGCCATTCAACTTCCCTGAGAATTTTAAACCTCTCATCTAATGTAACAAACCCAGCTTGGGGTGCTATAACGCCTGAGCTTCCAGCTTTATAGAGCAGAAGCACCCCAGCTCCCATATCAGGCCCATGGAGCTTTCCTGTCAGCAACACTCGAAGAGGCATGAAGAGAGATTTTCCCTGGAATCAAATTAAAAACAATAAACACCGATATCTAAGCTTTGGCTGGGTAAGAGTCCTTTACAAAGAGAAGTTACGAACCCTTAAACTATCCCCGTGGGGACAGTGACGGAAGAGCCCCAATTGATAGAAAGGGAAACCCACAACCCCTTGGAGTTATCGTGCACTTGGAAGTAGTAGTAGGAAAAGGGATGTTTCCATGCAGTGCTATCGATTTAATAGCTATTTAATAAGAATGTTTTAATTTATGCTCCTACCTATTATATGGGAAAAAGAAGTGTCAATTATCTTCACCACTAACCTTGCGTTTCAGCGATTTACCAAAGCTCTTGACCCACTTCTGCCATCCAGTATGGCCTTCTTCAAGCGCACAATTGAGCTCACCAGAGTCATAGGCAGCCAGCAAGTTAGCTACAACCTCTGAGAGTTGATCTTCTAGGACAGGTTTACCTTCCGGACTGTAATCAAACGTCAAAAATATCAAACACAGAAATAGCAATCATCAGCTGTTGGTAATACATCTTGCAATCGCCATAGCATTTAGTGCAGATGTATGCCTCTATAGACTGGCCAAGCTATCAATTAAGACATTCACTAAGGTTCAGACAAAGTGTACATCAAAAGAGTATCAAAACACGTGCATATTTTTTTAAGCAAGGTATTGAATTTCAGTACCGAGTCACTATAATGTTGCAGCACACTCTTGTAGTGGTTTTCTTAGACCAACATCTGATTGTGCTTTAGAAGTTACCCAAAACCCCTACTAACTAACATGGTTGCTTTCAGATAGGGGATTTTTTTAGAAGGGCATTTTTCACTTCTCGGTGAAAAACAACCCATCAATAAATTCGTTATGAAAGACCTTCTTTCAACTTTCAACGTCTTCAATTTAATGTCCCTTCACCTTTACCCAACAACAATGCACGATGATGATTTATCCATCCCCATCCCCATCCCCATCCCCATCCCCATCCCCCCTCCTTTCTGTCACCTGAGCAGCTCGTTCCATTATACAAATTTATGAGGCCCTGCTGCCAACAACAATGCATGATGATGATTTCTCATACTATTGTATTCAAAGACAGTACAGAAAAGAAAAGGAAACAAGGAAGAAGAGTTTTCAGCATCTCATCTCCAATGTAATAACATTGAGTTTAAATTTTCAGAAATTTCGTTCACATTTTTCAAAACCTAAAGGAAAATGTTGCATACCTTCTGTTCTGCTCATTTCCATTCCTCCCTTGTTTCCTCAGTGAACAAACAAATAAAGGAACAGATCATCCACATTGTTTACATTGTTTCCAAGTGAGCTTCTCAAAACGGCGTTCTTGTGTCATCTAGGACTACTGAAAGCGAAAAATCTCCATTTGTTCTGGGGAGCTTGGAAGGCTCCCATGTAGCTATCAAGTAGCTACTCAGGGAACCTCCTGAGTAAACAGAGAAAAAATGGGACATAAGGGTGACGGTGGGAAGAGAGTAAAAAGGGATAGGAAGAAGTAGGGAAAGAAAGAGATAGAGGAGTAAAACAAAGAAATGGAAGGTCACAGAGAAAATGAGCAGGGGAAGGGGGGATGGGTCTGGGAAACCCACGGGAAAGGGTTGATCAATAAAAGGAAGGCCATTTCTCATAAAACTAGAAAAAGAGGTTCTTTTACATTTTCTCTCCAACTTGATTCTCATTAAGAAATTTCCTCCTTATTCCACGTCGTGGCAATTCCAAGTCATCATGCAGCTGATGGGCCAGTTGAATTTCAAGTGGTAAATTCAAGTGGTAAATTCCAGTCTGCTTATTGCTGATCGAGACAGATAATAACCACCTGGACTCTGATCATTCCCGCAAGTTCTCTCTTGTGTTAAAATAATGGGTTTTCCATTATGCTCATGGTTGTAAATGTATTCCCTTTCCAACAGGGATTTTCAAGAATCTAAAACCACCATCATGCCCAACAGTTTATGCCTACATGACAGTTTCCTACAAATTGTAAAACTCTCTGAAAATTATCGTGTATAAATTTGCTATTGAACTAGATGGTTTCCATCAGAAGTGTCTGTGCGTGTGTGCAAGAGAGAGATGAGTTATTGTTTCCTCCTAGCAAGTATTTTTTGAATAACTTTAAAAAAATAATCACAGCATGTGCTCCTATCTCTTGGAATACCTGGCAGATGGTATGCTAGAGCCCAAAAGGGAACTTGGAATGTTTGCTCATGCTAATTTTTTTGACAAGTGAGCATGTACTGTTTTACCTATTTTTCTCATTGTAGCCAACGGGTGTATTCATCTTCCTTTAATTTGAGCCTTTTTTTTTTTCTAGAACAATGGAATCCGGCAAACTAATGGTTCTACATGATTTTACCACCATAGCTACCAAAGGCATAATTGGCGTGTAGAGTTTTATGATGCCTACATATAAAATGCAATAAAGCAAAGAGCATTTAATCATCTGGACCCAGCAATTGCTTGCTCGTAGCAGTTTAAACTTTCATTCCAATTTTGAATTCCTTTCCTTATTCTTATTGAAGTATTTAAGCAGTTTATGCACAGGTGCAAAATTTGTGTTTCCTTACTTGCAATAGTTAAGGTAGTTTCAGTTTATAACACAGGAAGCCTTGCCAGAAATGCTAGTTCTGATCATGACTTCACTATTTAAAACAGATGGCCCGTCTAAGTTGTTGAAGGTAATATTGAGCATGCATTACAGAAAATGGATTAGAAAGACTTATGGAGAATATACTTAAAGCTGATTTTCGGGCCAAATACATAGATAACATTCTCTGAGCAACTTCCATATGCATTGCATATCATTCTTGTATAAATACATAATAGCTGGAATACTTATAAGACTAATGCAGACAGGTAAAATTTTATGCACCAGAACAATCTTAAATGAAAATGGACAAGAAATGAAAGAATTGCATGTTTTAATTGTTGATAATATCACATAAAAATTGGAGGAGTTCAAAATTACCTCGCCAATGTTGCATGTAAAGGATAAGATAGCAAGTTCGAAAGAGCCGTGTCCGCATCTGTTATCAACTCAATCCCATCCTTTAGCAGCTGAACGGCCTCCTGTACACATGAAGCACAATGTGACAAAAACTATCAGTAACTTGTAAGGCTCACCAACCAATGCGAATAACGAAGTCAAATGCTTGGCCAAGAGCTTCGAATAATGAATGTGATGTGACAAGCCTCTTTGTCAAATGACCAACATATCAGGAAGGGGATAAAATACCCATATACAAGCTCAAAGCAATCTATAACTAGCTGAAAAACTTAAAGCATATCTAATATCCCATTTCTAATATGTGAACACTAAACTAATGGAACATCCAGCTACAATAATGTAGAGAAGATTGTTAGCGAAAATGTAACTCACAGGATACTGCAAAAGAAGATGGAAGAGAAAACTCTTACTTCTATGAAGCTACCCTCTGATTCTGTAAGGATGCCAGTGCTCTTCCATTGCTTACCGATTAGCTTGGTTAGGTCTTCCGAAGGAAGAGATCTCAGATGTTGACCATTCATCCACCTTTGATGTTCAGAAATATGTTCAATGGAGGAACTTCAACAATCAATCAAATGTAATAATACTTTGCAAGCAGAAACTATTAGAGTAACAAAAATGACATTACTATAAAGAATGGTGTCCAACTAACAAAGCATGGAATGAAGAATTTTTAATTATGTAATGTCCAAAAAAAGCCATAATTACCTTAACTTCGCAGAATCAAAAACAGCTCCACTTTTGTTAACACGCTCAATTGTGAACTTTTCAACTACAAACCATGAAATAATTTGAAGTCATTATATTGATAGAACATAATGATATCTATCGACTTAAGCTGCAAGGTGCATTACATGTATAACACTCAGATTTTGGAGACTAACCAAGTTGGTCGAGTGTAAAAAACTCATTCTCAGTACCATCACCCCATCCCAATAATGCCAGATAGTTCACCATTGCCTGAGGCAAAAATCCCATCTCCCTGAACTATCAAATGGAATTAAATTACAAATGATATTAGTCCTGGATAAGGTGAAGAAGCCATCCACAGGATATTGAAACATAAAGTGATAGTCATCCGGAAATATAGATATATTTCCGACTCTTATTTTGATGAATCAGTTACATTTCTTACTTAGATAAGTTGATCCCATGAAATATTTTAAAGGGAAATAGAAAGCAAATAGTTTGATTGACTACCTGACCCACTGAAGTTGCACCATGCCGTTTTGAGAGTTTGCTCCTATCAGGTGCAAGAATCAAAGAAACATGTGCAAAGCAAGGCATTGGGAATCCGAGTGCCTGGTTTAGAGTAACAAATGTATTTCTTATTAGCTTATCCACAGTGCCAACAGAAATTATTTGCACAATACTAATGAATAGCTCAACTCAACAAAGCAGAATAAAATAATGAGGAGGAAAGCAACGGTACTTTATATATCAAAGCTTGCCTCAGAGTATTTGGCAAATGTTCCTCTGCTCTGAAACAGAAATATAAGTTAAAATGCAAGTCCTTAAAAAGTAATAAACAAATAAACAAAGAAGGAAAGAGAAACAGAATTTACTTCAGCCAATTGACGATATTGGAAAATTTTAGAAGCGTGATCTCTACCTTATAACATGTGAGATAGCCATGGTAGCATCATCGACAGTTACACAAAAATTGTAAACAGGTTGCCCATTACTTCTCATAATCACGAAATCTCCAAGTGTGTCCAAGTTCCAACTTACCTTCACAACACTATCAAACAAAATTAGTAGCCAATAAATAAGGCGTTGATGTCAAACACTGTCACAAGGATCAGGCAAGCAGTTGAACAGAAAGTGCTTCATTCAATAAATTCCAGTTAAATGATAAGAAAGTACCATGGCCATGTCAAAGCCATAAAAACTAAAGTCAACAATCTATGGACATCCAAATTCAAAATGTTTTGTTCTTGTGGCGTATGTCATTTGATGGTATAGTTCCAGGTGATGAGACTAAAAAGAAGTAAAATCATAAGTGAGATCTTTGGAGTACTTTGGAATCTAAACGTTTCATTTTGAATAAGCCAAGACAGAATACATATAATGTCACTTGTAGGAATAACGAAATAGTGGAGTTACAACAAAGAATCGTGTAGTCTTCAAAAGTGAATGTTTGGTATTTAGGTTCAATTATTAACAGGGGAGGAGGAAATGAAGACGATATAATGCATAGAATTAGAGCGGGTTGGATGAAATGGAAAAGTGCAATAGAAATTATGTGAGATGAGAAGATTCCTATAAGGTTAATAGGCAGATAATAGGCCAGTTCCATTGAACAATTATAGCCTACTATGCTGGGCTATTAGAAGACAAAATGCCCATAAGATGAACGTAACAGCGGATACAAGCGGATATGAGGATGCTAAGATGGAAGTAACATACTAAAATTGGACAAGATAAAAAGTGAGAATGCTAAGATGGAAGTAGCATACTCAAAATGGACAAGATAAAAAGTGAGGATGCTAAGATGGAAGTAACATACTCAAAATGCCAACAAGCGGAGGTGCCTCCAATTGAGGATAAATTAAGGAAGCAATGACTTAGGTGGTTGGGACATGTTTTGTGTAAACCTAAAGAGACACTTGTTCGTAAGAGTAACGTGATCTCTATGAAACAGGATCGAAAATGGAGAGATAGACCAAAACTAATATAGCCCGTTGACCAAAACTAACATAGTCCGTTGTAGTTGCTAAGAAAATATAGCAAAATTTCCAATATTTTTATTTGATCAAAACATTGGATTTCAAACATTGATGCTCAAAATATATATCAAATAAGATTCCCATTGAAACTCTCCCACGCACAAGAAAACAAACACATCCATGATGGGGAATTGGGGATTTTCATGCCACAATTAGGAATAATTCATTGCCTAATGCCTGTACAACCAGAGACGGTCACATGCATGCCCCAAGCTCACAAGAATAACGACATTTATAAAAATGTAACATCTTGCAAACTGACTTCTCCAACTTTGCAAAGACAATTTTCAGCTCCAAATTCTTGCTCGAGTTCTCTTATAACATATTAGTTGTCATTTTGTACACAGTGAGTGCTGGTAAAACAATAGAGGCACATATATATGTTAAACTGAGAAGTAACTCTAGAGTTCACCGAATCCATCTCCTTTTCAACCCACTTTCCACAAAGATTTAAAAGTGATTGTTACTTCACCAAAGTTTGATATGTACTTCACCTATAAAATTATAAAATTTTTGCATAAAAAATAGAACTACTTTTGCTTGTCTTCTTATCTTTCGTGAACACTTAAATGCACAATTACTTCCCTCATATATATAGGATGCTATTAAATTATTAAGTCTTTTAAAAATTCATATGTTTGAATGGTAATACTCTCATCCTAGGGAGTTTTGAAATCAGATGCTATCACAATTTGCTTCTGAACTCACACTCAGATTCACTCTCCACATTTTCACTTGAAGCCATCTGTGTGTGTGTGGGTGTTGGGGGGGGGGAGGGGGGGGGCTTGATTCTGTTTGGCATTAGTATTAATAGGTTTTCTCAAGCCTACCTCAGAGCTTCGTGGGGTCATCACCTAACTTAAGGAGAAAAAATATTATTAACAGTAAAATATATGCAACACTACATCTTAGCCGAACAATGCGCCACACGAATGAACAGGGGCAGAGAACTAAAGAGCTGCAGTTGTCAAAATGAAATAGAAATGTTGACAGTCTCCTCATCGTTCAATAGTTAACTCACCTCACCACGGATGAGATCGTCAATTTTCAAATTGCCTTCCTTAGGAACTCGAAATCGATAAGTGTATGGTGTCCCCTTTGCCAGCTCCTCTTCCACTTCGTCATCTGTAGCACTAACCCACTTGCCAGTGTATATAGGAGGCAGCTGCTTTAGCTTTGCAATCTCCTTCATCTTTTCTAGTTCCTGGCATATTGGTTACAGAGATAAATTGACAAATATAAGAAATTGATGGACAATGGGGAATATGCTTCCATCACCCTCTGTTTCACCGTACCATAACTACAGAAAACTCAACCATGAATACCGGAAGTTGACAAACACGCCAAAAGTTAGGTAACAGCAACAGGTGCTCATTAATAAACAATAGCATATTTCATAAAAATGGATTCAAAATCTAATCAATTCAGTAAAAATTAACATTGAGATAGAGAATGAAAACATGTGCAATAACCTCATTTGTACAGAAGCAGCGATATACATGACCGGATTGTAGAAGTTTATCAGCATATTGTCTGTAAAGAGCATTTCTTTCAGACTGCCGGTAGGGACCGTACATCCCACCAACGGCAGGGCCTGCACATTAAGTCCGTGATGCTTAAAAAATAAAAATGTGACAAATAAACATGTGCATAAAAACAAGTCAGGACAGAAGAGTTCTTCATAAAATATGACAACGCAACTACTGTGACATGTTAACATGTCAGATTTCAATCTATCAAATAACAAGAATGCCCTTGAAAGCAAAGTTCTGTTGGATCCCATATGGTGTTATGGCCACAAAATATTTTTATGGCATAATGTACTTTCTATACACACAAAAGGACAGCCACATGAGCTGGTTAGCAATAGGGCTATTTCCAAATCTTGGATGGGGACACATTGAAGGTTATCAATAAATCTAAAAGTATTTACTACAGATATAATCTATCTTAGAAATAATTTATAAAAAATAAAAAAAAAGATACTTTCTTCCTCTAGAACAATCCTCATTTATAGTGTAAGCTGTAAACATAAAGAAGGGCTACTACCTTAGAAACTACATCAAGAAAATTTCTATAAGAACACACATTTTTCCCCCTAGATTAATCCTCATTTGGACTGTACAGTGTAAAGACAAAGAATGGCTAAAACTAAAGAAATGTTACTATTATTTCAGCAATTCTAACTTAGTCTACATCAACCTATTTCCCCCTTTTTCACTAGCTTACATATTATACTTCATTCTGAAAACCCACTCTAAGCCAAATTTTAGATGGAATATTTCAAGAACTAAACATTTCAAAGTTCAAACTAAGACTTAAGCTAAATGTATATTAGTACAAAGGAGTACTTTTTTTTCAAAATTACAAAATGCCAAAATAAAATCACAAGCACATCGAAAACAGTATGAAGGGATTAAATAAATTGAATGCAGAATACGCACAAAGGTACAGAGAAATGGAAGAAAGTATAAATATAATACCCAGAAGATAAAACATACAAAAACAGTTAACAGAAGCAAGATAAACACTAGATGGCAAAATAAAACAAATTATGAAATAGAAAAGAAAATGGTTGGCAAACCTTCATCCCAATCGAGACCCAGCCAGGAAAGATCTCGAAGCACGGCCTCCTCGGACTCCTTAGTGGATCTCTCTATGTCAGTGTCTTCAATTCGAAGAACAAATTTGCCGCCTTTTGACCTGGCGAACAAGTAGTTGAAGAGCGCTGTTCGGGCACCGCCGACGTGGAGATTTCCGGTCGGGGATGGTGCAAACCGCACTCTAACTGAATCGGTCGACGGCGACGGTGTTGATGCTGAGACGGAAAAGCCTCTTAATATTCTTGACCGGAATAATAACATCGGGGGCGATACCTCTGGAATTACCCGGACGCTTATTCCCCACCATGGCGTCCCCACTAGACTTCCCATTTCTTATTGGCAATTTATCAGAGGTCGGGAATGGCTTATGTTGATGTGGAAAGGATGCTTATGTTGGTGTGGAAAGGATAGGCTTATTTGCACAAATGGTCCCTGACTTTTGCACTTACTGCGGGTTGAGGACCCATCTTTTCATTTTTGGCAGTTTAACCCCTATTTCAAATGTTTTTGACAGAAATGGTCCTTTTCAACAATTTCCATCCAAATACCGTGAAATTTGACGGTGGAAGAATTTTTTATTTATAAAAGGCTTATTTGCACAAATGGTCCCTGACTTTTGTAAAGAAAAATTTGCAGCAAAAGTCCCTAATATTTTAGAAAGTGTTGAAAAGTCCCATAACCTTCTAATCCTAACACATATGACCCTAAACTTTTTTGACAATTTTACCCCTAACTTAAATAAATTAAAAATAACTCACAAACCTTTTCAAAAATACAAATAAGTCCTAAATCTTTTTATTTTTTTATATATTTACACTTAAAATAATAAAAAGTGTGTCATCAAGTCCCAAAACTTTTAATTTTGTTCACCAAAATGATATTTAAAATGTGTTTGATTAAAATTAGATTTTTTAGTAAAAGTGATTGAAAAATTGTGTGACCATAAAATGTGTGGTTAAAATTAATTGTTGACTTTGACTTTAGTTTTTTAACAAAATCAAAATTGAAAACAAACAGGCTCTTAGAGTCTCTGCAGATTTTGTCCAGTGGTCTATTAATTAACAAAAAAACTATACACATGATCAAAATTTGACTAATTTAAAATTTTAATTTATTTTTCATATCAATTACTAGAGGTGGTAAAATGGGCCAGCCCAGATAGCCCGGTCTCTGGGCTGGGCTGGGCTGGGCTGGTCTAATAAAAAATTGATTAAATAAAAATTAGGTCAATTTAGTCCGATAAAACTAGTCAACTGGGCTGGTCCGATAATTTTTTTTTTTTGTCCAAATCCTACCCCACACTTCAAACACCCCTCCCCTCCCCTCCCCTCCCCTCCCTGTGAAATGTGGCAGCCAGGGGTGGGGTGTTTGAAGTGTGGGGTAGGGACTTGGGCAAAAAAAAAAATTATCAGGCCAGCCTGATTGGCTAGTTGTACCGGACTAAATTAACTTAATTTTTATTGAATCAACTTTTTATTGGACCAGCCCAGCCTAGAGACCAGGCTATCTGGGCTGACCCATCTTGCCACCTCTAGTAATTGATATGAAAAATAAATTAAAATTTTAAATTAGTCAAATTTTGATCATGTGTATAGTTTTTTTGTTAATTAATAGACCACTGGACAAAATCTGTAGAGACTCTAAGAGCCTGTTTGTTTTCAATTTTGATTTTGTTAAAAAACTAAAGTCAAAGTCAACAATTAATTTTAACCACACATTTTATGGTCACACAATTTTTCAATCACTTTTACTAAAAAATCTAATTTTAATCAAACACATTTTAAATATCATTTTGGTGAACAAAATTAAAAGTTTTGGGACTTGATGACACACTTTTTATTATTTTAAGTGTAAATATGTAAAAAAAATAAAAAGATTTAGGACTTATTTGTATTTTTGAAAAGGTTTGTGAGTTATTTTTAATTTATTTAAGTTAGGGGTAAAATTGTCAAAAAGTTTAGGGTCATATGTGTTAGGATTAGAAGGTTATGGGACTTTTCAACACTTTCTAAAATATTAGGAACTTTTGCTGCAAATTTTTCTTTACAAAAGTCAGGGACCATTTGTGCAAATAAGCCTTTTATAAATAAAAAATTCTTCCACCGTCAAATTTCACGGTATTTGGATGGAAATTGTTGAAAAGGACCATTTCTGCCAAAAACATTTGAAATAGGGGTTAAACTGCCAAAAATGAAAAGATGGGTCCTCAACCCGCAGTAAATACAAAAGTCAGGGACCATTTGTGCAAATAAGCCGAAAGGATAAGAGACAATTAGCCACAATACCTACTTTTAAAAAAAAAAAAATCAAAATATACTCCTTTTCAAATTTTCCTATTAATATTTACTTAATAAAAAATATCCCCTTTGACATTATATAAATATTTGTCAAAAACTAATCTTAATTTAACTAGTGTACTACTTCTTTACAGTAGGATCTAACCGTAGGTTTTATTATGATGATGGATTGAAGTAGTGAACAGATTTTAGAGATGATCGGTAGAGGAAGATGATCGATTGAAAGAGATGGATTGAGGAAGTAGGCAAATTTTGAAGATGATCGGTTGAGAGAGATGATCGAATCAGGAAGATATTGGAGGTGATGATTTTGTGAAGAAAAAAACTGAAAACGTAGTGACAATGTGACACACGAACATTTAAGCACTTTTTTTCTCGTAGCACAAAAAAACTCTCTACGATCGTGATTACTAATCATCTCTAACTCTCAATATCCAACCACCTCCACCTTCCACATCTCCGTCCGACGACTTCCACAACCACCACCATTGATGCTTCCACCACCAATCATCACCATTTTTCTTCGCCACCACCCTTTCCGCCGACATCGCCACATTTTAATTTTATTTTTAGATCTGAAAAATTTTGGATCTAGTTTCAGATCTGAAAAATAGATTCGCCACTATTTTAGATTGTAATAGGTTTTTTGACAAGTAATAAGAAGGCGAACCCGAGTGTCTATCCCCGTTCCAAAGGTGACAGATGAGGTTTTTTGACAAGTAACAAGAAGGCAAACTCGAGTGTCTATCCCCGTTCCAAAGGTGACAAAGGTGGAGTTGCAGCGGTGGAGAGAGCAGAATCAGGCTGCTATGCAAAAGGGGATCAAGGAGGAGAATCAGAAGCATAGTTGTATCACTGCTGAGGAAGAGTATGAAAGGATGGTGCTCGTTGCAAACACAAAATTGCGATGACTCAATTATCGAGGCCAGGACTTTACAAGATGCGATTACACAGATCACAGTGACGGATAATTTGACCCAGTGATAGGCACCCAGATATGTGGCTCAATGCTTCTTTTAAGGTACAATTCCACTATTCAATTCTCTATTTCTAATAATTTCATTTTCCAATAGATTATTGGTATTTTGATGATATTATTTAAGAAGAATACATATTTTTTGTATTTTTTAAAGACTGGATTTCATTACTGATGGAAATTGTGAAAGGGTTTGTAGAACTACTCTTTAGCATTTAGTGAACTCTGTTCAAACAAGAATTATTTTGTGTATCATGATAGTAGGAATTTGATGAACTTTGTTATGTGCCGGTCCTACCTGGCAGCCCATGGGGGCAAGATAGTCCCACCCACGCGCCACGTAAGCATTGTCGAAACAAATACGCTCTCACCGAACCCTTCTCCGAAGCGGTTGAAGCATGTTACCGAGGCCCATAGGTCGGAACAGCCTAATTGGCCGACCCAAGTTACGTGTCCAGGAAGCCTCCCTGCAACTCAACCTTGAAAAGATTGATGGGACAGCCTGCCAATGCGGCTAGTCATGATCATAGCCCCTTAGTTTGCGGCTAAAAATGACTTTCCCATTAATGCTAATGACGTGACACCAAAGATGTGACTTAAGAACCCCTCAGATTGAGCCACGTGTCGCACATCAAGGGAGATCGTTCTCATAGAATTGGCCTATAAATACCAAACTCATTTCACAAAAAAGGGATGTTGAAAATATTACTATCACCACACATGTATCAAGTCCTCAATTCTAACTATTCTTCAAGTGTTATGACCACCTGGGAAATCGTTAGTTAGAGGCCCTCAAGCTATCACATTTGCCTAAAAAAGGGTCCTTGATCTTTTATCCTTCTCCCGCTCAGACTAAGGCATATCTACGTGGTTGAACAAACCACGTGGCAGTCTTGATAAAGAGAAAAGTACACGTAGGCAGAGAGAGCGTGGGGATCCTGTTGGCAGCCATTTTTGGAGGTCAACAGATTGGCGCCGTCTGTGGGAAGTGTGACAAAAAGCTTCTTTTTTCTTGAGCAAAGAAATCTCCCTGAGCAAGGGACCGGACAACCCACAATATGAGTGGAAGCAACGAAAAGGAGAACCCAAGAAGAACCAGGCCCGCGACAGACGAGGGGGTCAGGGTTGGAGAAACCCCCCGAAGGAGGCGAGGAAGGAGGCCTTCCACAAACCTTGAACGAGAAATGAGAACAATGGCCGCCAGCGTGAGGCAGCTGGCACAGCACCACGCACAAATGCAAGGGTACATCCAAATGATGCATGCAAGGGGTGAGAACCGTCCACAAGAGTCTGACCCAGACGATCCCGAGGAAGATCAGGAAGTTAATAGCGGGCACCCCCGTGACCAGCAAACTGGGGAAGAGGCCTCCCATGCCAGAACCAACGAGGGTGGGGACAAGGCCGCCGCATCAGAAAGAAGGCCCCAGCCCACAATGTCCGCCAGTGTGTTTGAAAGGCTAGGCGAACAGGGGAGCAGGAGGTGGCCGCAAGAGAACCCGCAAAGGAGGAAACCGCCCCAAAGTCCCTCTAGAAATAGGCGGGAAAGGAGGGCGAGGGAAGCTGAGGCTAGGGGAGAGTCGGATTACCAACCATATGCACCCCCGCCAACCGTGCAACCGCAGCAGAACTATAGGGGCGGATAGCAAGCCCAATGCCGCGCCCCATTACCTCTGGAAGTTAATACTGGGGGAGAATATCCGAGGCCCACGAGATCATTCGAGGTAGACGACGATGACGAGAACCTTCCTTTTTCAGCTGGAATCAGGAACGCGTCCATTCCCCACGAGTTTCGCGTACCCAAGATTACCCCTTACACAGGCAAGGGTGATCCATTGGATCACGTAAAACACATACAAAACGAAGATGAGCCTCCGAGGAGCTACTCCGGCCTTGAAATGCAGGGCCTTTCACCTGACCTTGTCAGGGGGAGCAAAGTGGTGGTATAACAAGCTAGTCGCAGGAAGCATTTCCAGCTGGCCTGAGCTGAAAAAAACATTCATAAATTACTTCTCATCTCAAAAGCCGGCATCGGCCCCGGTCCAACGCCTCCACGACGTGAGACAGGCCCCAAGCGAGCCGCTGCAAAGTTACCTAGGCCGTTTTAATGAAGAAATGTTGTTCTGTGAAAGAATAACCGATGCCGAGGCCTTATCCGCCCTAAAGGCAGGACTAGACATGAACCATCCATTCTGGAGAGATGTACGCAACAAGAACCCGGGCACCTTTGACCAGTTGGTGGAAATGATCACTGAGGAGATAACTAATGAGAATATGATCCTCCACAGGAATCGAGGCGGGTTGGGAGCCAACCCGGCGTCAAGAGCCGGGTATATCCAAAATCCCAACAGAGCTGCCCCCCAGCACAATCCCCGACGGAGAAACTACCCATCCGACCCTAATGTCGGGATGAGTTATGTGGCCTCTGCACAAGAGGGCCTGCTCCCCCCTTACACGGCTCCCCTGCCGTCGGTCTCCGCGGCCGGACTATACTACTATGGCACGCCCCCATCCATCTACTATGAGGCCGGAACTAGCACGCCTCCAGTAATTCCTCAGGGAACTCAGCCAAAGTACTGCTGCGTCCACCGAAGCTATGGACATAGCACGGACGAGTGTCGAGAGGTGGAAGAACTTGCCAATCGGAGAGCGGTCAACCCGGGGGCCAGACGCGGGATGAACACCAGGCGGAGAGATCAGGCTGCGGTGAAAGGACGTGGAACCAATTTTCAAGATAGGCGCTCCCAGCAATGGGATAGGAAGCCTCCGGGTCATGAGCAGCGATCGAGGCGTAGTTCAAGAAGCCCAGCCAGACAACCTCAGATAGAGCACAACCCCGAGCCCCGTCTGATCAAGGGGCCGGAAAAGGCTCCAATTCAGGAGATTGACACCATCCACGGAGGACCTTATATTGGTGGGCAAACACAGAACGCCCAGAAAAGCTATGCCAAAGAGGCCGAAGGGATCCAGATGACTAACTGGCTTATCAATAGCAGGCCCTCAGGATCAAAAAGAATCGACCCTATCACCTTCACGGAGGAAGACATGAAGGGCATACATTACCCCCACTGCGACGCCCTGGTTGTAAGAGCAGTGGTGGCTCAGAACGGACTGGGAAGAATGCTGGTTGACAACGGAAGCTCCGTTAATGTCATCTTCCTAAGCACTTATGAGCAAATGAACGTGGATGTGCAGCTGGAACCATCGATTGAGCCCCTCTACGGGTTCACTGGAGATTGCGTGACCCCGAAAGGGATAGTGCGCCTCCCCGTTAGCATGGGAGAAGAGCCCCTCGCATCCCATACTCTCATGGAATTCCTGGTGGTTGACAGGAGGTCGGCTTATCACGGAGTCCTGGGCAGACCGGCCCTGAAAGAACTTTGGGCAATAACTTCCATCCACCACCTCTGTATGAAATTCCCCACCGAAGGAGGAATAGCAACAGTACGAGGCAATCAACCCGACGCTAGGAAATGTTACCGAAATGCCTTAAGGAAAGCGGAAAAGAAAGAGGTTAACATGACTCTGCTGGATGTAGAGATGACAGAGACAATAATGGAAGAGCCGGGGATATTACGATGGAGGAAGCAGCAACCCCCGATGACATTGATCCAAGAATAACGGGGGCTGATTCCCAAACCGCATCCAGCGGGGAACTAGAACATTTTCAGGCGGATGGCAGCAACCCGACGAGGAAGCTTCAAATAGGGAAAGACCTCCTTGAAGAGCCCAAGGAAGCCCTGAAAAGGTTCCTTCGAGAAAATCTAGATGTCTTTGCGTGGAAACACGAGGATATGGTTGGGATCGACGCAAAGGTAAGTTGCCATCGCCTCAATATCGACCCTAAATTCCCCTCCCACAGGCAGAAGAGAAGGCCACTGAATGCTGAAAAGTACGAGGCCTTGAAGGAAGAAGTAGGGATACTCCTACAAAACAACTTTATACGAGAAGCCAGATATCCGAAGTGGGTATCCAACCCAGTGTGGTTAAGAAGCCGAATGGAAAAATGAGGACCTGCATAGACTTCTCTAACCTCAACCAAGCCTGCCCCAAAGACAGTTTTTCGCTGCCTCGGATTGATCAGCTGGTCGACGCCACGGCAGGACACGAGCTCCTAAGTTTTATGGATGCTTACTCGGGATACAATCAAATTCCGATGTATCCACCAGATGAGGAACATACGTCATTCGTAACAGACAAAGGCCTCTACTGCTACAAGGTCATGCCCTTCGGTCTGAAAAACGCCGGGGCTACTTACCAGAGGCTTGTTAATAAGATGTTCGCTTCTCAACTTGGTGCAACTATGGAAGTATATGTCGATGACATGCTGGTTAAAAGCCTTAAAGCAGAGGACCACATTCGCCACCTCGACGAGGCATTCCGAATTCTTCAGACATATAGGATGAGGCTGAATCTCCTGAAGTGCACGTTTGGGGTGGCCTCGGGTAAGTTCTTGGGATACTTGGTCAACCAAAGAGGAATCGAGGCCAATCCCGAAAAGATTCAAGCATTAATTGAAATGAGCTCCCCAAGAAAGCCAAAAGATGTACAATGCCTAACGGGGAGAATGGCGGCCCTCAGCAGGTTCGTCTCCAGGGCAACAGACAAATGCATCCCTTTCTTCAAAGTATTAAAAGGGGGCACCAGGTTCGAATGGACGACAGAATGCGAAACCGCATTCCAGGCTTTGAAGGAACACCTCGGCCATGCTCCTCTCTTGTCTAAACCGAAAGCAGGCGAGCCCCTGCTGTTGTATCTTGCCGTTTCCGAAGAATCGGTAAGCTCAGTCCTGATCCGGGAGGAAGAACACCAACTGCCCGTTTACTACGTAAGTAAAGCCTTATTGGGAGCAGAGACGCGCTACCTGGATATGGAGAAATTGGCGCTATCCCTTATCACAGCCTCGAGAAAGTTGAGGCCGTACTTCCTGGCGCACAGCATCCATGTCCTTACCAACTTCCCTTTAAGGCAGGTCTTGCAAAAGCCGGAAGCCTCGGGAAGATTGCTAAAATGGGCCATTGAGCTCAGTCAATTCGACATTGTTTATAGGGGAAGAACAGCCATCAAGGGATAGGCCCTAGCCGATTTTGTGGCCGAGTTTACCAACCCCCCCCACGGTGGATGACCCTATGGCACTAGGCGAACCACCTACGTGGAGCCTATTCGTTGATGGCTCCTCAAGAGATATGGGTTCAGGGGCCGGAATAGTTCTCATCAGCCCAGAGGGTCACCGACTAAATTGCGCCATCAGGTTCGACTTCAGAGCCTCGAACAACGTCTCAGACTATGAGGCGCTATTGGCTGGCATCCGCCTTGCCATCGAAATGAAGGTGCAAAAGCTCTCAGCGGCAAGCGACTCCCAGCTCGTTGTGAGCCAGGTAAACAGGAGCTTCGTCGCCAGGGAGAAAGGGATGGCCGCGTACCTCAAGTTGGTAAGGAATCTTATTCCTCGCTTTGACAAATTTGAGTTGGTCCACGTGCCCCGAGCCAACAACTCCAATGCAGACGCACTGTCCAAGCTGGCCAGCAGCAAAGATTCGGAGCTCCTCAAAATAGTTCCAATCGAACACCTCGTCCAACCTTCCATCGACAGTGTTGAGGAGATATTGTCAATTGAGGAAGGCCCCACATGGATGGACCCTATCCTCGCCTTCCTAAAAAATCAGACCCTCCCCGACAACGCGTCGGAGGCAAGGAAGTTAAGAAGACGATCAGCACACTTCCTACTCTCAGATGACATTCTGTACAAACGAGGCTATTCGTTGCCCCTCCTCAGATGCGTAAGCACCAGCGAGACACGATATATCCTCAGAGAAATCCACGAAGGAATATGTGGCAACCACACCAGTGGGATGGCCTTGGCTCAAAAGATCCTTAAGCAAGGGTACTTCTGGCCCACCTTGAGGAGAGACGCCATGCTTCATGTGAGGAACTGCGACAAATGTCAACGCTTCGCCACGATCCCGAGGCAGCCTCACCAAGAGCTTGCTACCGTATCTAGCCCTTGGCCTTTCGCCAAATGGAGAATAGATTTCATAGGCCCAATGCCTAGGGGGAGAGGAAATGCTTGCCACGCCCTAGTCGCCATCGACTATTTCACAAAATGGGTGGAGGCGGAGCTGATGGCAAAAATCACCGAGGCAAACACTTCCAAATTCTTATGGAAGAACATTATTTGCAGGTTCGGAATCCTCCATTCCCTGGTTTCGGATAATGGGAGGCAGTTCGACAACAAAAGGGTCAAAAACTTGTGCGAGGAATTGGGGATAGCAAAGCACTTCTCGAGCCCCCACCACCCTCAGGCGAATGGCCAAGTCGAAGCTGTCAACAAAACCATCAAGTACACCCTCAAAGGGAAACTTGAGGCCTCCAAGAGAGCGTGGGTAGATGAGCTCCCCCATGTTCTATGGGCCATAAGAACCACTGCCAGGACCCCCACCGGGGAGACTCCATTCTCCATGACTTACGGATCCGAAGCTATGTGCCCTGTCGAAATCGGCATACCTTCTCCCCGTCGGCTAATGTTCAACGAACAAACCAACGACGACGCGATGAGAATGAACCTAGACCTAATCAGTGAAAAAAGGGGCGACTCCCAAGTCCGATTGGCCTCTTACCAAAGAAAGATGGCAAAATACTTCAATAAAAGGGTAAAAAAGCGATCATTCCGCCTAGGGGATCTTGTCTTGAGAAGAGTGTTCTTATCCTCCAAAGAACCGGGCGTTGGGACCCTAGGCCCCAACTGGGAGGGTCCCTATCTAGTTATCAGCGAGACACGACCCGGGACCTATAGCCTTGAGGACTTGTATAGTAAACGGCAGCCCCATGTATGGAACGCAGAACATTTGCGTCGGTATTTCCAATAGCATAGAAATGGGGTCGTTACTAATATAATGTCTATCTATCCGCGTTTGGTTCCGTTTGAAGTTACAAATTATCTTTGTTCCGTTGTGAATCGAGGCACTATCATTATCATTATAATCAATAAAACGCCAGATACGCTTCAAAATATAACTTCATTAAAAACACAGGCTCCATTACAGAAGTTAAAAGAGTGATTCAATCACAAAGAAACGCTGACTATTACAAACTACTTCCTAACTACAATCATCCTCCTCAACCTCAGCAGGGGGGAACCTAGCCTCCAAAGGCCCGATATCAAGGTTCGGATAATCCGTCCTCAGTACGCCTAGAACCTCTTGATGCCCAACCTTGGCAAAATAATCGGAGAAATTGGTGTAAGCCTCAGTATTGTGGAAATTGGCTACAAAGTCCACCTCCAAATTTCCCAACCTAGCCAACGCCTCATCCTTTTCACCAAGTAATCTGGCAGCCTCGGATTCGGCATCTTTCCTCCCCTGCTCAGTGGCCTCAAGGCTCCCCCGCAGACTCTGAACCTCCATCTCGTGTGCCTCGCACACACCCTGCAGCCGCCGCTTCTCCCTGTTTGCCGCTTCCAGTGCCTCGGAAGCCACCGCTTGAGCAGCATTGGCATTGTCCAACCACTTGGTCAGCTGCAGGATGTTGGACTCGGACTCCTTCAGATCCTCCTGGAGCAGCTCGTAAGCCGACCGGGCGCTCTCAGCTGCAACCTTCAATCCCTCCAGAGCCTGCTGATGCTCCTTATCAGATTTGGACGCCTCCGCAACAAGCCTCTTGTGCTCTTGCATGCGGGTACGGAATTCTCCGAGCGCCTTCAATTGCATCCCAGCAGCCCTTATTGTCGAGGCCAGGCTGGCTTCCAGAACATCCCCCAAGTCCCCGTGGGAAGCAAACTCTTCCCACTTGGGGGTGAAGTATTTTTTGACAGCCTGGGCACCCATGGAAGGATAGAAGGGCACGTTCTGAAGCGCCTCATCCAAGATCTTCGATCCCGGGGCGCCAATCAGCTCTTTCAGTTTCTTCTTGGAGTCATAAGACCCTCGGGCAGAGACCCCAGAACTCTGGGCCGGTTGAGGAGTGTCTTCAAGAACCACCTCCCCTGAGGTGTTTATCGTGAGGGTCCGCTGGGCGGTCGGCACACTGCAGACAACGTTGCCCTCCGCCACCTCGGCACTTTTCCCCTTCAATAGGGTGGGAGCTCCAGCCTTCCTCTTCCTCGTGAGAGGGACCTCCGCCTCCTGGGGGTTAGGGTTCCCTGACTCCAAGGGAGTTTCAGCCTCCTCTCGGACGCCCTCCCGGCTGAGGTCCTCAATGACCTTCCTCTGCCTAACCTCTTCGGTAGAACCGGGGGCCAGGGTCCGGGGTTTCTTCTTCGCCAGGGTTGCGAGAGAGGGTCGGGGGCGCACCCCTTTGTCCGCTTCTGCCACGGAAACAAATAACCATTAGTAATTGGCTCCCAAGGCAAAGGAAGTTCAGCTTTATTACCTTTTGACGTCATCAAGCCCAATTCCACCAGGCAGTTATGCCGGTTCAAAAGATATCCGTGTCGACGGATCGCTGGAGAGGCTTGGTATATGGACTGAAGCAAATCAACGTCCTCACTGGACAACTCGCAACGGGGAAGAGCGTCTGCAAGAGAAAACAAACAGGTTGTTAGAACACACGGAGAAATGCCTAGACAACTGCTTCTACCAATCCTACTCACTGGCTATCCCATAGGAACGGGGTACGTCTAGATCCGGCTCCGGGTCGTTGACGACCCTCTGCCAATCTCCTGCCACCCAGAACCACGATTCCTTCCACTGCTTGATTGACGACGGACAGTCCGTTACCAGTGGCTTATGAGACCCCCAAGGGCAGAAGTAGTACCACCCCGGCTCCTCTTGTCCGCCTTTCTTCCTCGGCAGCTTCCTCGGCTGATAAACCGTCTGGAACACGTGCAGTGGCATCTCCCTACCAAATGAGTACCGGAACCAGAGGTACAAACCCCCGACCATCTGGCTCCACCCATTCGGGGCTACTTGGGTCGGTGCGAGGCCATATGCCCGCAGAATCCTCTGAAAAAACAGGTGTAGAGGCAGGCGCATCCCGCTCACGAAGGCATTCAAGTGCAAGGCAGTGCACCCTTCCCTCGGGGCACACGCTCTCTCATGGGGCTCCCGGAGCAGTAACTCGATACCTGAGGGGACCCTATAAGCCTCCCTCAGTGAACCCAAGTCTTCCTCACACATGATAGACTGAACATTCCCTGTAGCCCATCTTACAGGGTCGGCACTAGACGGATCCTCGGCTTCCCTCAAGCTCGGAGCCGAAGATATGGTCAACAACTCACCCGTGTCGACGTC
This sequence comes from Forsythia viridissima, assembly GCA_030279155.1. Lineage (NCBI taxonomy): Eukaryota > Viridiplantae > Streptophyta > Magnoliopsida > Lamiales > Oleaceae > Forsythia > Forsythia viridissima. The sequence continues at coordinate 39,228,264 of CM059046.1, read as the reverse complement.
CACGCCTCGGATAGGCAGAACCCCCTCCATCGACGGAGAAACAGGAGGAGAAATGTCGCCCCTTACAGACATGACAATAAAATAAAAGTATTCGTCTTTAGTAAAGAAAAGGTTTCAGGAAGAGACGGTTACCTAACACTATATCTTCACCGAAAACAAAGAAGGCAGACAAGTCGCCGGAAATGTTAGTCTGAAAATCTCTCAAAACCTCTCAAAAAGCATAAGTGTGCAAGTGAAACTTCCCCTCAACTATATATAGACGATGGACGTTAATCCCCCACCCTTGGATCTTGCCAAGATCCATCCCCACCGTGCAAACCTCTGAGAACATCCAAGCCGTCCGAATCTGACGATTGCTCAAATCAAAGGTCAGCGTGCCTACGTATACTCCACGCGCGCGTGGCCCACAGCCCCTTGGCAATACCAAAGCCCCCAAAATTAAATGCAGATATAATCATTACCTGCAGCTGTCCTTTCACCACGCCCGAAGAGACGTACGACGGGAATTCCAATCAACAAAATGCCCCGTGGACACGCCAGCCCAAGACTCGGCTACCCAAAGAGCCTCTCCCAGCATGGGACTCGGCTCTATTTCAGCCTCTCCCAACGTGGGACTTGGCTACCCAAACAGCCACTCCCAACGTGGGACTCGGCCACTCAAATAGCCTCTCCCAACATGGAGCTCGGCTACCCAAATAGCCTCTCCCAACGTGGGACTTGGCTACCCAAATAGCCTCTCCCAGCATGGGACTCGGCTCTATTTCAGCCTCCCCCAACATGGGACTCGGCTATCCAAACAGCCACTCCCGCCGTGGGACTCGACCACTTAAATAGCCTCTCCCAACATGGGGCTCCGCTACCCAAATAGCCTATCCCAACGTGGGACTTGGCTACCCAAATAGCCTCTCCCAGCATGGGACTCGGCTCTATTTCAGCCTCCCCCAACATGGGACTCGGCTATCCAAACAGCCACTCCCGCTGTGGGACTCGGCTACTCAAATAGCCTCTCCCAACATGGGACCCGGCTACCCAAAGAGCCTCTCCCAGCATGGGGCTCGGCTCTATTTCAGCCTCCCCCAACATGGGACTCGGCTATCCAAACAGCCACTCCCAACGTGGGACTCGGCCACTCAAATAGCCTCTCCCAACATAGGGCTCGGCTACCCAAATAGCCTCTCCCAACGTGGGACTTGGCTACCCAAATAGCCTCTCCCAGCATGGGACTCGGCTCTATTTCAGCCTCTCCCAACGTGGGACTTGGCTACCCAAATAGCCTCTCCCAGCATGGGACTCGGCTCTATTTTAGCCTTTCCCAACGTGGGACTTGGCTACCCAAATAGCCTCTCCCAGCATGGGACTCGGCTCTATTTCAGCCTCTCCCAGTATGGGATTCGGCTATTCATATCCGCGCCACAACTAAAAGGCGCCTATGATTCCAAGGCTCACCATCCACATTAATGAGCATTCCGAGCCTTGTGGGACTACCCCACCACCGTTCAAACTTTAAAAACAAGATCAACATACATCCAAGTCCAGCATCCCACATGAATGACGGATTCTGAACTTGGGGGACTATTGTTATGTGCCGGTCCTACCTGGCAGCCCATGGGGGTAAGATAGTCCCACCCACGCGCCACGTAAGCATAGTCGAAACAAATACGCTCTCACCGAACCCTTCTCCGAGGCGGTTGAAGCATGTTACCGAGGCCCATGGGTCGGAACAGCCTAATTGGCCGACCCAAGTTACGTGTCCAGGAAGCCTCCCTGCAACTCAACCTTGAAAAGATTGATGGGACAGCCTGCCAATGCGGCTAGTCATGATCATAGCCCCTTAGTTTGCGGCTGAAAATGACTTTCCCATTAATGCTAATGACGTGACACCAAAGATGTGACTTAAGAACCCCTCAAATTGAGCCACGTGTCGCACATCAAGGGATATCGTTATCATAGAATTGGCCTATAAATACCAAACTCATTTCACAAAAAAGAGATGTTGAAAATATTACTATCACCACACATGTATCAAGTCCTCAATTCTAACTATTCTTCAAGTGTTATGACCACCTGAGAAATCGTTAGTTAGAGGCCCTCAAGCTATCACCTTTGCCTAAAAAATGGTCCTTGATCTTTTATCCTTCTCCCGCTCAGACTAAGGCATATCTACGTGGTTGAACAAACCACGTGGCAGTCTTGATAAAGAAAAAAGTACACGTAGGCAGAGAGAGCGTGGGGATCCTGTTGACAGCCATTTTTGGAGGTGAACAAACTTCATTTGTTCCTCTGAAAACATGTTACAGGAAAAGATGAGTTAATTGTTCATTTTTATCTTTACCTTTATCAGTTATCTAGGGGGCTTCATCATCTTCTTCTTCTACTTTTTGTTTCTTTGGGTTTCAATGAGTGAGGTGTTTGGAAAAAGAAAGTGGAAATAAAGAATATGTCTACACCTAGGGACTGTGAATAATCTTAAATCACGTTATAGTTATATTTTTGGAGGGATAGTGCTTGCTTTGTCATGCTTAGCTATAACTCGTGATTAACTCGTGATTTGGCAATACTACATGTCATCTCTCATTTTGGCCTACATTTCTTATTTTTCCATACTTTATAATTCTGAAAGTTTTCATTTGAAGCATTATTGGTCTTTATGTTGTAACTTTCATCTTGACATTTTGCTCAATTTATATGTTTGTAGAATGTTACCTTCACATGGCTCATGCGCACATAGTTTATCTTTTAGCTCTTGAAGTGAACTTGTGCAATGATGCTTGACCTTTTTGCTTAATTTATATGATTAGGCTTTTGAAGAAGTTGGGCTTCCAAGATTAAAAGAAGAGAAGCGAGGTCTCACGCACACTCAATACAAGGATTTGATTTAGAAGCCGTGGAAGAAATTTTCCAACAATTTTCTTAAACAGGTGAAAAGTTACTTCTATTTAAGATGATGATGACCTTCTTATGCATCTTTTAGTTCAGCAACTATAGTCTATATACATTTCATTGAACTCAGTCTCATTGGCAGTCTAGTTTAGACTAACCTAGTTTGACTCGAAAGCCATGTGGACTTTAATTTTCATCCTCCAATCTAAATTTTTGCATTATTTGATTTTTCTATTTTTATACATAACTTAAAACAAATATAAGGGGAAGTTTCACAAATAACTTCAAAAAATAAATTACTTGCCAAAGTATTGTTCACTTTTTTTAAATTTTTTTATCAAAATGCTATTTTATTTTCTTCCACAACTGTATCAACTACGTGTTACATTTTTGTAACACTTGTGTGGTTCGATCAAAAAATCGGTGACCCAACTGATATGGTTCTCTTAATTTGACCACCCAGCAACTGGTCTGGTTATCTTACTTTGACCGCCCAGGAATCGAACCGTTTACAATCAAGAAAAATCGTTGGTTTTTTAAGTAACTCGGTGACCCGTCCGGATTATTACATAATAAAAATTTTATAAATTTTTTTATTACCATATTCTACCCAAAAGATGCACAAGGTACTTCTCCACTCTTTTATTGAGATGTTAATACAATAAAGTACAATAATTTATGTTATTTTTTAGAAAAATTAATTGATGATATTAATAGTCTTGTACTTATTTTGCTAAATATATTTTTGATGGTGATGATTTAACAAAAATAGACTTGTCGATTTGACATGAATTGATCTACCGTTCAACCACCGGATCACTGGTTGAACTAGCAACCCGATGACTCGCCCCATTGTCTGGGTCAATGTTCGGGTTGGGTCTGATAATGCTTGTAAAAAATGTGACACTTTTAATATTACAAGTTACACTTTTTCTTAACACGTATAATATAGTGTGTATGAACATTCTGCTTTTTATTCGACCACCGCTGCTTGTTTTTACCACCGCCACTACCTGTTTCCACCACTATCAACATCAAAACTATCATCACAACTACAAATTTCACTTTGGCTCATGTCGACCATCATTTTTCATCTTCTACCACCATTGCTATGCTCAAAATCGAGTATTCCAACAACCACCATCATCTCTACGAGCCAATTCTCCACACCCATCGCAAACCACCACGACACTTACCAAAAAAGAAAATTGATCTTAGAAATCAACATGTGTGGCAAAAAGTGTAGATCTACAACTGTTATCATCGTTGCCACGTCCTCACCCATCGACCATGACAATTGTAGGAATCGAACCTCATATCATCACTACCACTTGTGCCTCACACAAATTGCAGAAATACCACAAGAAAAATGAGGACACCACATTTTCGACTTCATAGCATCCATTTTGGGAAATTTAAACTTAGAAATAGAAAAAAAAAAAAAAAAAAACACACACACACACACATGCACACACAATTTTGCATTTTCAGATTATTAGGCATCATCTAAAGGAGGTAATTGTGAGTCGCGAGTTTCAAATTTGGGAATTGGGTGGTGGTGGTTAACATTATGATGGTGAAGGTCGTTTAAGGGTAAGTAAAAAGGAGAACTTGGTAGAAGTAGTGGTGGTGCGTGAGTTGAGAGCAAAGGCTCATATTAGTTAGTTTTTGTTTGATTTTACTTAAAAAATTAATCAAAATTTAAATCAAAATCAATAACTAATTTTAACTATAATCAACAATTTTTATCAAAATTTTCATTATATATTTTACCAATTTTTATTAAAATCTAGTAAAACTTGATTTTTAACAAAACTAAACACAATTAGTAATGGGCATGGCCATTAGATTTTGAATTGTAAATTGGATGGTTTTGGATTGGTTGTGTTTGCGTGAATTAATAAAATGCCGCCGCAAAAGTTTTCGAAGAGAGAGAATGACACACGGCAGAGAGAGAGAGAAAAAAGAAGAGTCTAGATAGAGAAAAAAACTAATATGGGCACATTCTCCCATTGTTTTGTATACCTTTCTATTTAGCAGCCCGGGTAAATAGCACAAAACGTCCCTACCTATTGAGGGTATTGTGGAAAACGTCCCTACCTTCATAATTTTGGCATTTTCACCCTTACCTACTGGATTTCCAAAACAAAACGTCCTTACCTTCAAAATTTTGGCATTTTCACCCCTTACCTACTGGAATTCCTGCGCAAAACGTCCTTCAGTCCAAAAATCAGCCATTAACTTAGGGGTAAATTAGTCCAACCACTTTTTTCACATATATATTACTTTTTTTAAAATTGGAGGGCTTTCCATGCAATTTTCAAAATTGCATGGCAGACCCCGTCCCCAAATCTGAAAAGCTGAAACCATGGCTCTTCTCCATCAACAGAAGCTTTAATTTCATATAAACTTTTGTTCTTGATTTTAGTATTATTTTAAAACTATATTGCGTAGAATTTCAAATAAATGAAGTACAAGTAGCAGCCCACCAAACTGGAGCAATTTCCTTTCTTTATTAATTCAGTTTCTGTTTTTCCTTGTTTGAAGATATGGTTAGTCTTACCAGTCGTCTGTGTTGAACATTTGTAAAAGAGGAGGGATACATTGCGATGGTGCAGAAAGCCCTTAAATAGGAGGGATACATCTAAGCCACACTGGAACATACCCTGAAGTCTTTGGACCGTCAGATCTCCCATTATGTATCATCTAACCAACCCATTTGGTCGGACACTGTCGAAGCCTCATCCTTCCTTGATTCCGTGGATCAATTGATATCTTCCATACGGGATTGGACCCAGTTAGCACGTGCCGGAGAGAGTTCTTGGAGGAGAGCTTGTCGAGGTTGGGCCTTCAAAAGCTGAGCATTGATGAGGTGCAGAAATTGCAGTGAACTCAGTTAGAAGATGAGATTGAGAAATGGATCAAAGCCATTAATGTCGCGCTCCGAATTCTTTTTCCAAGCGAGCGTCGCCTCTGTGATCGCGTGTTTTTGGGCTTCTCCTCGGCTTCTGATTTATCGTTTATGGAAGTGTGCAGAGGGTCAACCATTCAGCTGTTGAATTTTGCAGATGCAGTTGCCATAGGTAGCCGCGCACCGGAGCGGCTTTTTAAGGTGCTGGATTTCGGTGGAGAAGAGCCATGGTTTCCACTGTTTTCAGCTTTTCAGATTTGGGGACGGGGTCTGCCATGCAATTTTGAAAATTGCATGGGAAGCCCTCCAATTTTAAAAAAAGTAATATATATGTGAAAAAAGTGGTTGGACTAATTTACCCCTAAGTTAATGGCTGATTTTTGGACTGAAGGACGTTTTGCGCAGGAAATCCAGTAGGTAAGGGGTGAAAATGCCAAAATTTTGAAGGTAAGGACGTTTTGTTTTGGAAATCCAGTAGGTAAGGGTGAAAATGCCAAAATTATGAAGGTAGGGACGTTTTCCACAATACCCTCAATAGGTAGGGACGTTTTGTGCTATTTACCCTTAGCAGCCCCAAGATGTGATATAATTTGTTTGCCAACAAGATAATAACAAGCAGCAAGGTGTGCAGTCAAGTCAAATGAATCATAGCCAGCCGATAAGATTCTATAACAAGTCGAGGTCATGTGGAGTGTGGCAATAGTATTAGTGAACAATGGGAAAGCAGGTTGGCATTGTTGGATCTGGGATTAGTGGCCTCCTGGCCTGTAAGTACACCTTGTCCAAGGGATTGAATCCTATTGTTTTCGAGTCTCGGGATAAGATTGGAGGGGTATGGACCAAAACAATAGAATCGACTAAACTCCAGACTCCAAAATCACTCTATCAATTCTCAGATTTTCCATGGCCAGCTCAAGTTGAACAAGATTTTCCTACCCAAAACCAACTTCTTGACTATCTCCAAGCTTACGCCAATCACTTTGATTTGCTCACTCATATTAGGTTCAACTCTAAAGTTGTTAGCCTCAGCTATGAAGGGCCACCAGATGCAGAAATGGAAACATGGTCATTCTGGGGTGGAACTGGACACCCTTTCACCCCACAAGGAAAATGGAATCTTACAGTGGAGAATACTTCCACCCTTTCCACCGAGGTAAGCTAACTATTTCAGTTCTCACTTTAACGTTTAAGTATTAAAAGCCACAATTAATATTGCATGGATTCACAATTTATTTATTTTGAACTACATAATCGGGGCAGATTCAAATGGGAGCTACATAATTTTTTTAGACCAAGTTAATATAAAAAAATAATAAAAATTTCATATAAGAAAATTGTTTTTCAAAAAAATTTATAAAATAAATAATTTTTTTAGCAAAGGGGAACTTTAGCACAGGGAAGCCCCATGTCCCTCATATGTATGTGTGTGTGTGTATATATATATACTTTTCAGAAAAGAATCTCTAAATTACATAAATTGATGTAATATTTCATTGATATATTGATGTGTACGATAATTTGGATATATTTGGTATTTTAGTAAATTAATAAGCATAGTTTCGTTAATTAAAAATTTTTAGATTTCAATTTTTTTGTATAAGTTTAATGTAGAGCTTTTTAGATAAGTTCAAAATTTGAATTTTCTCTAAAAACAACTTTTAAGCTATTTTATTTCAACACACATTTTTAGACTTTAATTAAGCATTCATTATTTTTAACAAAAATAAATTTTACCTTTCAAGAGCTTTGCAAAAGTGCTACCAAACGCACTCCTAATAATGATTGTTTATGTCTAGATAGTATGTTAGCGTATTTTGAAATGAAAGACAAATATAATAATACAGTTTTGTATTCATTATTTTTTTATTATTTAAAAACATAAAGGACAAATAAAAAATTTTAACGGAATTTTTGAATGGGATTCATTACCAAACAAAAATGTGTTAATTAGTGAAATATTGATAATAAAAATGTGACGGTGAAAAAGCTAAGAACATAAGTTGACAATAAACAAATGTTGAACACGTTTAATACAATTCAAAAGTGTGTAACAAAAAAAATGTTGTGATGTTAGCATAACAATCCTTAAAAGTTGCATAATGTGTGAATAATTTTCAAGACAATTGTAACCCAATTATACTTATTTCAATAGTGCTCTTTTGCCTTATAAGTTAAGTACTTTATTTAGACTTTATTCCCATATTTAAATTTATTTATTGGTGCATTGGTGCATTTTCAAGATTAATTATTCAATTAACCTAAATGTGTTCATTTTTCAAGTTCATGTAGACATTATTTTGTCTAAATTAATTTTCAAGATCCTTTTTTTTATAACATTTTTACAACAATTAAATAAAAAATTTAAAAATAAAGATATTTGAGCATGAGTAGTTATAATAAATGCAGGTTGAGCAAGTGGATTTTGTGATTATGTGCTTAGGGAGGTACAGTGATGTCCCAAATATTCCAGAATTTCCTGCAAATAAAGGCCCCGAAGCGTTTCCAGGAAAGGTTATGCATTCGATGGAGTATTCTAACATGGATCATGCAATTGCTCATAAATTTATTCAAGGAAAGCAAGTTGCCGTTGTTGGATTCCAGAAATCAGGAATGGACATTTCAATGGAATGCTCAACAGCAAATGGTATAAATTATAATAACAACATTCTGCAAATTCTAACCCGAAATTCTCTTCTTACATATATGTGGGTGGAGTGGTGCCTTTGCAGGCGTCAACCACCCGTGTACTCTTTTATACAGGACTGAGCACTGGAATTTACCTGATTACCTCCCCTGGGGAGTTCCCCTCAGCTTTCTATATCAGAATCGCTTCTCTGAGCTCTTGATTCATAAGCCTGCTCAAGGCCTTCATTTAACCCTCCTCGCAACAATTCTCTCCCCTTTGGTAATGTCAGCAAACTTGAGTACCTAAACCACTCTATTACTAGTATTCATTCTATAACATAGCATGCTCAGACTCTAATTATGACTTAATGAGAATTACTTTGACAGAGATGGGGAATTTCTAGATTTGTTGAAAGTCACATAAAAAGAAAGCTAAGGCTTGCGCAGCATGGTATGGTGCCAAAACACAGTTTCTTGAAAGAATTGAATTCTTGTTCAATTGCGACCGTACCACAGGGCTTCTTCGACAGGGTTGAGGAAGGAAGCATCAAGCTTAAGAAAGCACAATGTTTCACCTTTTCCAGTGAGGGTATTTTGGTCGAGGGTGAGGCCGAACCTCTCAAGACTGATCTGGTGATACTTGCTACTGGTTTTAGGGGTGTTGACAAGCTCAATAACACCTTTGCATCCCCAACTTTTCAGGATTGCGTAACTGGAAAGACTAGACTCCCTCTATACAGGCGAGCTCCTCACAGAATGCCTCCGACATTGTTCACATTTACACATGCTTTCAATCTATGAGTATACTAATAAGAACTGAACATTTTCAGGGAATGTATTCATCCAAGGATTCCACAATTGGCATTCATTGGTTTCTCAGAAAGTGTTGCAAACCTGTTCACCTCAGAGATGAGGTGTCGATGGTTAGTGGAGCTTCTTGTTGGGACATTCAAGCTACCAACCATTGAGGAAATGGAGAGAGATGTATCCCAATGGGATGACAGCATGAAGCAATCCTTGGGTGAATACTACGATAGATCATGCCTAGGTGCATTGCACATATGGTATATTGATCAATTGTGCAAGGATATGGGATGGAATCCTAAACGGAAAAAGGGTCTCCTTCGAGAGTTGTTCGAGCCATATGGACCGTTGGACTATGTTTAATCCCGAACGAGTTTATCCCACAATTAATGTGTACTAATCTGTTATGGTGCTGCTAATAACTTCCCTGTATTAACATTCTTCCTTTCCAAGTACAATAATGAGCAGAGAGAGACTGATTTTACTTCTGCTCTAGATGCTTGAGCCGGTATTTTAAATAACCATCCTAGGGAACCTTTTTAAGACCGGCCAGACAATGCGTTTCCTGATGAAACAACAACATATCCACAAATGCTAATGCAGAAGACAAAAAGGAAGTAGAAAAGAGAAAATGCATAGATATTGCAGACAAATTGGCTCCGACACAAAAACTGAAGTTTCTACATCTGTCTTGTTGAAAGGGTTTAAGCCTAGATACAAATAACAATCATCTACTGTCCTCTTACATTAAGAAAATCACAACACTCCTCAACAGATACAGAATTATCTCATTTGAGAAAAGGAAGGCATATCAACATGATGTGGATGGATATGAGAAGGAAGTTCCACCTTGAACCTTGCAAGCCGATCGCAGATGATTTGTTATCAGAAGCTGTAGCCAACGGTTTTGGATTAGTACTTCACTAGAACTTGGAAATACAATATCATAATTTTAACTTTTGAGACCCCTCAAATTAATTTCAACTATTCAGCAAACAATGTAGTAACTCAATGATAATATATATCCTTGGAAAAAAGCATGGTTTATCATAAAAAGCTCAATGATAATGCTGACACCTACCTGGGCAAGTAGACTGCAAATCAACAATTGCGAGAATGTTTTGGCGGTCATAACCAGCATAGGCACATGTCGTGCGATTACAACCTGAGTATGAGGTGTTTCCAAGATAAAAATTTTCTGCACCCTGACATCGGACGGCAGGACATGACGAATTAATCAAGGATGGTTCACATTGTAACCTGAGGAATAAGCCAAGAGATGGAAGTAAAGGAAAGGACAAAATAAGAGAAAATCAGGTTCCTGAGATAGGCAGCTGCAAAGGGATTAGAAGGGGACACAGTTCTATCTCAGATACACTTACATCCAATTATTTGCAGCATCACAATTGCACCTTACACAATTATTGGCAGTGAAGACATATGTGCCATTGGGGACAAGTAGAGGGTAGTCCAGTGATCTATTACTTACCACTGAAGAACAAGCTGTTGAAAAAGACAAAAATCAATATAGTCACTCATTAAAAAAGGTAACTTGACGTTGTCAGAATGAAAGTGTAAACACAAAAATTAAGAAGAGAAGTGCGCTTGAGACATCTATGGCATGGATGTTTTCAGGATTCGAGATCATGAATTCCCACCTTGCCTAAAAGGGGCGATTTACATGACAAGGGTCTGATGATGATCACTTATATTGCACCAGCAGGTGAGGCTTCTTAAATGATTTAACTTGTGTGCCAACATCCAGTGTTGAACATTGCTGTAGCCTCTTTATTATTAAACAATGTATTTAGAATGTTATGAACTTTTCAGAAAGTGTTGAACATCCAGTTTTGTAGTTTAATACAAAACATCTTGTGAAGAGGGAAGATATTCTAAACCTAATTATGGTTTCATTCATATACCCGAATAAGCATTTTCCTCACAGTGAATAATTGTATTGACGTACTCTTTCTGGTCAAATAGGAGCTTTTGAGTCATCACCAAATGCTTTGTAATTTTGAATTCCTATACAAGATAATTAGTAGTAGAATAATTATACTCGACTCTAAAGTCAAGAGTAGTATGATCACCAAAGATTAAAAGACAAACAGTGCTGGTTGCCACTGTTAAGGCACAATTATTTCCAAGTCAACTGAATGATCCCACATAATCTCGCTAATTCTTGTAGCATATTTGTATATATTGTTCAAGGTTCACAATTAATGGCCATTTGCGTCGTACCTGTATATAAATGCTTATCTCAGAATGAATGAAAGGCAACCCCTTTTTTCCATTTCTCCTATTATAAGCCAATTGGAAAGCCAGCTGCCCTCATAGTTCTCAGTTGTACATATACTCCGCTCCCAGGTACCCATTTTCATTACAAGTTGTATCTTTAAAAGTAGCAACTTTCCAGTGTGTAGCCCTTTTTGATATTTTTTTTCTTTTTACTTTTTACTTTTTCATTTTCTTTTCTTTCTATTTCATTTTTTTATGTTTTATTAAAATTAAAAAGTTTATCCATTTTACCCCTCAAAAATCAAAATAGCGCTCCACGTCTTGCACATGACAAGTTAATGGTGAAGTAGACTGTTTTCGTCAACTAGGTACAAAGGTGCTACAAAGGTAAATTGTCGACCCGTTTGCACAAATTTAATAGGTAGGGACTTGCTCTGCGATTTTCCATTAATAGATTATAATTCAATAAATAAAGATTGCAGCTTGAAACTTTTACTAATAACTACTAATAAAGCATATATGATAAATTCATAAAACTTAGTCAAATGTTCCCTGTAATTGTCGGTGCCATATGGGTCGCGGTATTGCAAGATTATTCACAACTCTTAAACAATTTATTGCAAGGGTCTAGTGGAATTCATTAATTATCGAAACAAGAAAAAAAAATGGCAATATATATATATACCTCTAAGTGGAACATCAAGAATAGCCCCAGCCAAGAGATCCTTAGGACTAGTCAAATTGTTGAGCCTCAACAGTGTGTCCTGGGATGTGTTATACTGCTGGGCAATGCTCTCCACCGAGCTCCCGGCGGGAACCACGTGTCCGTAGTGCACGACCTTCTGACCGTCGACGTCGTCGCAGCTGCAAGGCAGCGGAATCCAGAGCTTCTGGCCCACCAAAATCAGGTTGGCATTGGGAATATTATTAACTTCCTGAATTTTTTGGAAGGTGACGAGGCCGGAAAACACTTCGGCGGCGATGTGGTAGAGGATGTCGCCGGAGACCACAGTGTAATTTGGCCGGTGGTTGGATATTCCGGTGAGGTTTTTGCAGATGCAAGGGAAAGGAATCTTGATAGTCTGCTTGGCGGTAACCGTTGTGTTTGGCGGAGTGAAGAGGGAAAGGTTGTTGGCTCCGAGAATTGAGCGGAGGTTCTTGACGTCGAAGAGGGTCTTGATGGCGGAGAGAGTGGTGTCGTTGGGAGAGACATAGTCTACTAAAGCGTCGCATTTGGTGGCGGGGGAGGTGCATCGGAATGGCTGAGCAAAGGTGAAAGATGATGAAATGGCGATGAATAGTAAAGAAAGAATGGGTAGAGTTGAAATTAGGGTCCTCATTTGTGAGTGGTAGTGGTAACTAAACTGGTAATGGAATGATAATAAGAGAAAAAGTAAGAAAGTAGTTAATAAATAAATAAAATAAAATAATATGGTGAGTGGAAAGGAAAGTTGTAGGTCTTTCAAATTTGTGGTAAAACCCAACAACTGAGAACTAGGATGGAGATTGGACTTTTCTATAAGTTTGTGTTCATTGGAACCATTCAATTTGGATGGAAAAAAATAAATTCAAAAAATTTGAATTGTCAAAAATTTGTTAATTGATAAATATTAATTTAGAAAATAAATTTTACCTAGAAAATAAGATTTCATCTCTTTTAAGAAAATATTTTCTTTATTTTCAAAAAAAATATGGTCATTTATGTAAAAATAAGAAAACGTTTTACTTAGAAAAAAATGATAATTAATCAAATGTGTAGTTGAAAAATATGTAGGAAAAGACTTTGTTTCATGAAAAAAATATGACTATCAAACGAATTAATTAAAAATTAGGTTAAAAAAAATTTAAATAAAAAATAGATTTCAAACAAACGCACAAAGTTTGTTTTTGTATTATTTCCAAATATGATCTTAATGCAAAGACTTTTGACTTGACTTGCATTCGATGTGACACTGACCAAAGAAGATGCGCACATGTTAAGAGGTCCCTTTGGTCTATAATTTGCCATTGTCACAACAACTTGGTCAATGGTGCCAAAGTTGGTCAATCGAATACATATCAACACACCTCCGGGGATTGTAATGTGAAATTGTTTATTTCTCTCGCTCGAAATAAATCTATAGTCAATAAAACGGTTGCCCATCACCAAGTCAAGACAATTTTCTAATATATGCATTTACTGACTTTTTAAGGGTCCGTTTGACAGAGATTATAAACTAGTTTATAAACTAATTTTTAGTTTATTTGAGTTGAAATTATTGACTTTTTATGTTAAAAGTGGATTGAAAAGTCAAAAATTACGGTTGAAAAAAACCCAAACGGATTTTTAAGCTTTGTCAAACAAGCTCTAAGTTTTTCCCACTTAAATTCTTTCATACAAGTAAATGCTCAAGTAATAATGTCAAAAAGAAAAATAGGTAAATAAATTATATAATCTATACTACGTATAAAAGTCCAAATATAGGAGAAATATTTATGAACGATATTGTCCCTCAAATAACTTATAATTCTTAAAATCATCTTTCAATTAATATAATTTATTTTAGTTTTAATTTAAACTATTTAATACTATATAAATATTGCATTTTGATCATTGAAAGTGATTTGCCTCTTTAAATTTCATTATACATTGTAATTAATGAAAATAAATAAAAGTATACTAATAAAAATTTTAATATATTGAAATTATTATCTTTAATTGTAAACAATCAAATAGTCAATCTTATTATGCACGAGAATTTAAGCAAATTCATTCATCAACATAACAAAACAAGATGAATTTGGCTTTGCATTTCGACTTTCTTATTATTGATTCATACTTTCTTACTCTGTTATTCGTCTTTATTTTTTATTATGCCATGAATATTTTTTTCTTCGCAATGACGATTTTTAATCTTTGATAATTAGTTTGATATTAATGTGATAATAATGGATGTGTTAATTTTCCATGGATGATTCACTAATTTTAAGAATGTATATGATGGTAATATTCATTTAAATTTTGATTTCTATATTTTTTTTTTCTTGATTTTGAATATTTGTTTGATGTAAAAATGTTAATTATTGTGGTAGTCTTGATAACAAATGGATTTAAGCTCGAATGATAACAAAGAGAATTAGTGATACTCTAATTCTTTCAAGCACGCAGCTCAGGAAAACATAACTTGGATAAAGTGAGTCATGTTATGTATAAGGTGAAATGGTGAATGTAAATCTCGCATAATAAATGATTTTATGTGATGAGTTAAAATCATTGTCCAAATATCTGGTTGTTTTGAATTTTTTGAAATTTATTAATATTTCAGATGAAATTACGGGAAAGAATGCATGAAGAGAACAAAAAAAAAAAAAAAACCTCCTTAGTTTATAGGTGCATTAAAACTAAATGGATATTACAATAGAAAATTCTTTTTTGTCTTATGTCAAAGAATTTTGAGATTCTTTTTCTGAGAAATAATTACCTAAAAAGGCTAAATATTTGGTTTTCATGTGTTTTTCATAATGATATAAATACAAAAAATCAATGAAAATTTGTGTTATACTTACATATACTATTTTCATATATTTTAGAATTTGATACTAATTTTCATAAAAGAAAGTTGCATTTTCTGATATGCCATTAGATATATGCTTTAAAATATAATTAAAAAAGTATCAAGTTACATTTTCTGATATGCCATTAGATATATGCTTTAAAATATAATTAAAAGAGTATCAATAATCTTTAAAACTTAACATTCACGTAGGTTATGTATTTTTTAATGAACCACCTGTTTTACCAAGAAATTTGAATATAATTCATTAGTTGGTCATAATCATTAATGAACTTATAATTGAAAATAAATTTCATTTAAATGTTATATTTATTAATAATTTTAAAATAAAAAAATCATAATATTATTACAAAATCACGTGCAACGCATGTATTCTTAACTAGTATTTACTAAAGAGTGTTTAAAAACAATTTTGAATAAAACACTTGCCGACGAGACAATGTTACATAAACAAATTTCTCACAATTCTCAAGTGGACAATAAAAAAGTACTTGACATTGGACAATAAAAAAATATTTAACATTAAAGTCAAGCACTTATTCAATGGTCACGGACTCGTGTTCGGTGGCCTTGATAACTACTCTCCACCATGAAGAGTAGTCATTTCCCTTCTCAAGAGTCAACAGCATCATTCATAGATGCCCATGTTTTTTTTTTTTTTTTTTTTGAAGGCCAGTAAGCCTTTATTACAGGCTCCAATTCAAATATCACGTAGGAACTAGTTTTAACATAGTACTGAGTAGATTCCTCTTCATATCAGCATTAACCTTCACTGGCGTCCTGCGACTCAGCAAATTGCATACTTTTTGTCTTTGAACAGCTAATATTCGAATAAACAAACTAAAAATTATTCATTTTAAATTTGTTTCTCTTCCAGACATCACAGCACCGATTCTGCAATGCTCTGTTGCCTGCAAGTACAAACATAGAGAAATAAATACTACTTTAATTTTAATTTCAAATAAGTGAAAATCCACAACTTCACTAAAAAATTCAGTGGCAACTAAAATGCTAGCTCAACGAAATAATCAAAGGTCAAAAAGACAATTTGTTCAATGGAGAATGCTTGCCAGTTCATTCAAATTTATCATCGATCATATTCTGGAAAAATATGTTCCTCACCCTGAAGGAATACCAGATTCATAAGTAGGAGAATCCTCCGTCAAATCTCTCAAGTCATAAAAATGTGCTACTTACACATTTACAGTGAAATGATGAAAATATATATACCTCTCTGCAAACTCAATTGCTGTTTCCCCAGATTTCGGATTTTGAGTCTCCAAATACCACACATTACAAACAATGGCCCATGAAGTCATCAGCTGCAACAAGTGCATTGTGAAGGATTGTCTGAAAATACGATTCAAAAGCCTTTTATTAAAAGTTTCTTAACGAATGATTATGATAATTTCTTGCCAGATTGCAGAGATCTGAAAGAATCGTCAATAGCTAACCACAACCGTGACAATGGTATTGCCAAGATTTTCCATTAATGCAAGTTCGCAAAGTCAAAAAGAAATACACAACAAGACTGTGGAAAGCTAGTGAGAACCATTGAAACTTAAGAAAAAATAATTGATCAAGTGAAGAAGGTATAAAAACCAGCATCATGTAAACACATACTTTTTACTATTCCAGAAGGCATAAACAAAAATCTTATTGTGCTTGATTGCGATTGGACAAACTGTGCACCCAAGTTCAAATGCACCCTACACCAACACATAAAACAAATAAAAATTATAACAAAATAAATACAACAGGAACACACAATAATTAGAAATTTACATGCCAGTTAATCTAATGAGTGAAAGTCCATTTGAACTAAATTTTAAAGAAAATATAACATGCTTTACAGTTAACAACTTATTTTCAACTCTTTTGCCGATAACTTGTATTCTCCTAGAAAGACATGAAAACCAGTGCAACAGAAGCAACATTGGAAAATCAGCATCATGTTTAGATCAACTTAAAAATTTACACCCGTAAATTAGTTCTTCATTGTTTGCAGCAGTTGTGATACGGGGAAAGGAAGGGAATGGAACAATTTACCAATAAATACAACCTCGGAATTAATTCGATAACTTCTACTACAACAATCTAAATAAGAGTTACATTATTAAACATGAAAGTATAGTGGTTGTAGGGGTGGCAATAGGTCGAGCCGAGCCATTGCCAAGCGAGCTCGGCTCGTCCCAAAAAAGAAGGCTCGGTTCGGCCCACGAGCTCGTGAGCCGAACGAGCCAAACTGGCCACAAGCTTGGTTTGGTTTTTTTTTTTTTTTTTTGTTTTGGATAATTTTTAAAAAAAAAGAATGCGTGAGAAATTTTTCTGTTAAAAATTTGAAGTTGAAAACCCTACTCCTTTTTTCGGACTTGGGACCAGCTACTTAAAAAATTAAAACTTAAAAATATAGATTAATATTTAGATAATGAAATTTGAGATAAATAATTATAAACTAATATTGAGAGATAATGAAATTTGAGAATTGTAGTTGAATTAAGTATATAATAGATTGAGATATTGAAATGTGGAAAAAGATGAGTTTAGAAGGGAGTATTTATAAGAAAAAAATTTGAATTTGAAAAAAAAAATAAAACAATAAAAAATAAAAACGACATGCAACGGTCACGAAATAAAAGTGATGTGCGACAGTCACGAAATAATTTGAATTTGAAAAAAAAAAAAAAATTGACCGTCGGACACGAGCCGGCTCGTTGGGGACCGAGCCCATTCACTCTTTTTTTCTTTTTTTTTTTTGAGCTTGGCCCTAGCTCGGGCTCATCCCGCAACGAGCCCAAGCCTATTATGGACCGAGCTTTGATGGGCTCACCGGCTCAACCTATTTGCCACCCCTAAGTGGTTGTTTACACATGTTCCTTCCAGGATTATAAGAAGAGGATTATTATCAACCCCCACGACATGTTCATGTAACCTGAAATATGATAATATAAATTAGAATGTGGAAAATTATAGGATCTCCAATATTTGGCCCTTGAATAGGACATACTTTCTTGCTACAATTTCACGATCCTTGGATTCTGTGCGGTTGAACCAGATGCATCCCAAACTTTCTAGAATAGTACTTTGCAACAATCCTGCATGAAAAGAAACATAACAAGATCGCTTCAATTAAACGTAAAAGAGGAAGTACGGACCTCAAAATCACCCCAACTTCCAACATACTGATCAAGATCATTGCCTTTCTTGACTAATTCACCACTAATGAAACGATAAAGAAATGCATAAAAAACAACTTTTTTTATTTTCTTAATATGAAGTTCTTTAATTTTCATTAATTTCACAATTGGTACAGAAAGCATCAAACCCTGTCCGATCCACTTACCAACCCACCCGGGATACTTTTGCATAATCACTGCAAATGCTGTTATTTGTTCTAATACAATGAAATCAATCATTGACATTTGATTTGTCACTAAATCTTGCACTGACAATTCAAAAGAAACTTAGATATGCATTCAAGCCGATACCACCTAATGTCAACGAACCACATAGAAACATAATATGACACGACAAGAGAAAGGGAAAGGCCACACCTGCTTAGGCTGCATGCTGGGCCGTGGACCGTGATACTTGACAACCCCAGTCCATGATGCCATGAAAAATCTGCAAATAAACTCCACTAGACTCCTCTGAAGAAGATAAGCAATGTGAAACAGAGGCAGAAATGGTAAGTATAACTTGTTTACAACACGAAAGTTGGTGATATTAACAAAAAACAGGGAAATCCATACAATGTTTCATTCCCCCTAAGAGTGTTTTCCATATTGAAACTTAGTGCGACAGTTAATATATCTTAGTTTGTCTATATCCAGAAACTATATATTCCTTTCACTAATAAGAAAGATTGACAAGACCTTAAAGGATTACATCCAGAACAAAATTGAAACAAATCCAGAACTTAACAGAGGTTGCTCAATTTACAGGAAAGAGCGAATCAAACTACTAGATCATATTATGTTGGCGTGAGTTGTGGGTAGATAGGAGGAATTATAGGAAGGGGGATGGAAAGAAATTCTTTCCATCACATGAGAGCATGATTATAGTAATCTGTTCTCTATAGCCAAAAATAGAAGATGGATTCTGGTTGTATATATATTGTAACACAGATTGTAATTGAAATATATAAGAAAGAAAATATTCTGACATGGTATCAGAGCATAATCCTGGACCTTCTTGTCCTTGAACACCCTAATACTTGCCTTCCCTTACCTCGTCAACCATGTCGTCGGGTTCTGATACAGAGCACCAGTCCATGTTTACCGAGTTCACTTCAAAAATTACTGAAGCTCTTAGCAGAGTCCAAACACCGACCCTATCCACCGAACCCCCTGCTGCTCCGATTGGCATTAAATTGGATGGCACTAACTATGCCCTCTGGTCCCAAGTTGTTGAGATGTACATCTCGGGCAAAGACAAGTTGGGATATATCAATGGTGATTTTCCACAACCATCGTCGACGGATCCCTCCTTTCGAAAATGGCGTACAGATAATGCCGTTGTCAAAGGCTGGCTAATTAACTCAATGAATCCCTCATTGATAGGGAATTTCATTCGGTTTCCTACTGCCAAAATGGTGTGGGACTCCATTGCTACCACTTATTTTGATGGTAGTGACACATCTCAGGTCTATGATCTTAGACGTCGTGTGACACAGCTTAAACAAGTTGGAGGCTCCTTGGAGCAATACTACAATGATCTTCAAGGGTTATGGCGTGAGATTGATTTCCGGCGTCCTAATCCAATGGAGTGTGCAGTTGATATTCATCTGTATAATACTATCATTCAAGAAGACCGGGTATATGTTTTCTTGGATGGCCTTGACGACCGACTGGACAAGATTCGGGGTGACGTGCTACAACTTCGTCCATTCCCTACCGTAGAGCAAGCATATGCT